>JASDQU010247426.1:10911-26902 GCA_032191745.1 Picea mariana
CAAGGCCAAGCCTAATGAAGATCCAGGTGATCATGTGACTACCTTCCATCTTTGGTGTTCATCTAACTCATTGAAAGATGACTCAGTATATTTTCGATTGTTTCAACGTACTCTTATCGGGAGTGCCGCAAAATGGTACATCATGCTCGATCGCTCAAGATACTCTTCTTTTGGCGAACTGGCGATGACCTTCCTTAACCATTTCCAGTTACCTGTGAGATACGATGTTGGCATAGAGTTGCTCGCCAATTTCGAACAAACAACAGTGGACCATATCTCTGATCATATCCGAGAGTGGAGATGCTGGAAGAGTCTAATCAAAGTACCAGTCCCACCGGCATTCCTTCTTGAGTGGTTCCTTAAGTCTTTGGTCCCACAATTATCCAAAGATGTCGCGACTTTCGGAGTTTTCTCCTAGGAAGATGCCATCATGAGGGATCAACAATTTGAGCTCATTTATTCTCAGTCTAGTTTATTATACAACATCTTTCTAGATGTGCCACGTTCGATACTGGATAAAACTAGACAGAGAGCTGGACCACATGCCAATGGTATTGTTGGTTCAGCACAAACCAAGCCTGCTGAGCAATTGACTAAACAGTTGCAATAGTTATCCATACAACACACAGCGGCCAGCCAAACTACTACATTGGCTACTCCCCCTACCCAAATGTCGAAAGTACACTCTGTGCAGTCGACTAACCCAAAGGCCACCCAACAACTTGAAGGAAAGAAAAAACAACGAAAGAAGGGTAAGGGGGATAAAAAACCCACTGATAATGCTGGCGGAGACACCACAGAAAAATGGAAGGTGAGGTATTCGTGCAACTTGTGTGCGGAAGACCACTCGACCCATCTTTGTCCTCGACTTGTAGAGGCCCAAAAGTTGTCACATAGCAACAACATGCAGTCTTGACTAATCCTTTTCAACATGGGAAAAATTTAACTCAAGCCTCTACAAGCACAGAAGGGGGCAACCAAGAAACCTTCCCTCCTCCAAACAATCCCTCATCCGTGAACGTATATATGGTTAGGGGTGATGCTTTCATAATGACTAGAGTGCACGACTATAGTAAATCAAGTGCTTCTGAGAAGGGTAAAGAAGTTGATCTCCCATCTCTTCCTCTACAGATCGAGAAGACGTTGGGAGAAAAAATGACATGCATTCCAAAGGCTGCATTTAAAAAAGCTTCTCACAAGCCAAACGCAAGGGCCACCCAGAATTACTCTGTGGTGGAGGATTTATCACAAACCCCTTGTGCGATGTCTACTTTGGAGGTCCTCCAAAGTTGCCCTGCTCAGAGGAAATCTTTGTTAACCGCCTTGGGCTCTACTGAGACTTGTAATNCTGAGCAATTGACAAAACAGTTGCAACAATTATCCATATAAAACATAGTGGCCAGCCAAACTACTGCTTTTGCTACTCCCCCTACCCAAACATCGGAAGTACACACCGTGCAGTCGACTAACCCAAAGGCCACCCAGCAGCCTGAAGGGAAGAAAAAACAACGAAAGAAGGGTAAGGGGGATAAAAAACCCACTGATAATGATGGTGGGGACAACACGGAAAAATGGAAGGCAAGGTATCCATGCAACTTGTGCGTGGAAGACCACCCGACCCATCTTTTTCCTCGACTTGCAGAGGCTCAAAAGTTTGTCACACAGCAACAGTAGGCAGTGTTGACTAATCCCTTTCAACATGGGCAAAATCTAACTCAAGCCTCTACAAGCACAGAAGGGGGCAGCCAAGAAACCTTCCCACCTCCAAACAATCCCTCATCCGTGAACGTATATATGGTTAGGGGTGATGCTTTCATATCAACTAGAGCGCACGACTATAGTAAACCAAACGCTTCTGAGAAGGGTAAAGAAGCTGATCTCCCATCTCTTCCTCTACAGATTGAGAAGACGTTGGGAGAAACAATGACACACATTCCAAAGGGTGCATTTAAAAAAGCTTCTCACAACCCAAACACAAGGGCCGCCCAGAATTACTCTTTGGTGGAGGATTTATCACAAACCCCTTGTGCGATGTCTGCTTTGGAGGTCCTCCAAAGCTGTCCTACTCAGAGGAAAGCCTTGTTAACCACTTTGGGCTCTACTGAGACTTGTAATCCGGGCACCATCATGTTAGATACAACCGACTTAAAACCTCGTTTGCCTTACCACATAGCGTTTCAGATAGTAGTGGCTCATCCCACGAAAAATTTTACTCGAAATATCTTCCACATGGTGGTCGACGAGGGTGCCTCGACATGCGTTATGTCGTTAGCATGCTGGAAGGCCATTGGCCAACCCATTTTGTCTCCATCACCTACTCTCCTCACTACTTTCGACGGTCATTCGTTCCGACCACATGGCATCGTTCCTTCTTTCCCTGTGCAATTAGGGGGGAAAACCGTGTGTGTTGAAGTAGAGGTAGTCGATGCTCTCCTCAACTATAACCTCTTGTTAGGACGGATTTGGACTTATGCTATGCAAGTTGTGGTTGCTACAGTTTTCTGAGTCTTGTTGTTTCCACACAAGGGCCGGATAGTGACCATCGATCAATTGTCTTTCTCCAAACCTGACCTAGCTTTGGGGGCGTCCACGGTCTCGATGATTGATAATCCTCAACCAAGTGTCGTCGACGTAGGAGTTGGTTTGTGTCCATCCTTGATGGGTACCTTTGATTACACACCTCCTTAGGGTGATATCAAATTTATATCCAATCACCATAAGGTTGAGATTTTTCAAGTTTCGTCGTTCCACATGACTTACTTTGAGGATCCATGGATTATTCCTTCCCCATCGGCCATGATGGATGAGACAGGGCACTCGGGTATGTCCATGCCCTTGTCTTCCGCTGAAGTAGCGTACTCTTTAGTCAAGCAATATTCAGTTAACACTGATCCAACTCCTGCACAAGAGTTAGATCCACTTCTAGAGCCTATTTGGGCTCAGGGTTCTCTCGCCAACATCGATTCATTATACTTAGTATTGCCCTCTGACGAAGCAGTAATTGAAGCAATGACTAGTCCGGAAAAACCTTAGGAATATCTTCATCACAGATCATATTTCCTCCCAAAGTTAAGCCGAATCGAAGCAGGAGAATTCACCGTGACTATGACTGGAGATAGGTCTTGGCATACTAATCCCTTAGATACACACAAGATCTATGCTGAGGGTAATATGGCAACCATTGATGAAATGATACCTATCAATATCTCCAGAACCCATAGCGTCATAAACAATATTTTCGTTGGAGCATACAGCTCCCACGAGGAGATGCCAGGCATCGACCCACAAAGACTCTATCATGAGCTAACTTTGTTGTTTTTCAAGCTCACTTTGAGATCCGAAAGCAACATCCGGTGGGACTGCATTTATGCTTTTCGATCTCGTCCGAATTAACTGAGAAAAGTAACCATTATGGAGTATTCTTTAAGCCCTTTTCAAACTCCTTAAAGATGAAAAGATTGTCGAGTGACCTTGTTTCTTCACACTCGTTAAATTGGTCCACAAAAATGTTCCTTAAACGGGTCTCCTTTTAAGCCCTTTTTAGACCCTCTAAAAATGAAAAGATTGGCGAGAAATATTGTGGTCTTTCAAGCTCGTTAAACTGAAATTTGAAGTCATGTCTGTCCGGCGGTAGTTTACCCCTTTTTCAGTCCGGATGGTCAACTGTACGAACAAAGGTATACTCTATAGAACTTCCGTTCTTTAGAAGAGTACTCTCAGGTATGATTTTATCCCTTTTTCGGGCCTGAGGGACTAAACTTACGAAAAAGAAACCCCCACAGAGTCCATAGTTAAACTCTTTTCAGACTCCCTAAAATTGAAAAGATCGTCGAGTGACCTTATTCTTTCACACTCGTTAAATTGGTCCAGAAGAATATTCCTGATGGAGTCCATAGTTAAGCTTTTTTCAGATTCCTTAAAAGTGAAAAAATGGCCGAGTGATCTTGTCCTTATCACACTCATTAAAATGGTTTTGAATTGACGTCTAATCGGTGCTAGTTTACCCCTTTTTCGAACCGACTAGACTATTGTCGAAAAAGGTACCCTAGCGGAGTCTCCTTTTATGTTTTTTCAGACTCTCTAAATATGAAAAACCACCGAGCTTACCTTCTCTAGGCTCGTTAAACTTACATCGAAGGACATTACCATTGTCTATTCTATCAACTGCATTTGCATACCTTATCCACCAACCTTGTGACAGTTTGCTTCTGCGTTTTAACACCTTTGGTCGACGGAGGATTTTTCCCGAGTATCATTTTACTAGAACATCAGTCTTGTTCTTGTGCCTTGAGCTTGTATGTTTTCAATACTCGTTCCTCCATTGTAACGTAATATTCCTTTATTTCTTTTTCCAAAATTATTGAAAAGAACAAAAAAATCAAATATACCCCAAAAAGAGGAAGGGAAAGGTATTTTCTTTATTGGCAGCATAATGAGTCGCCCTTGGATAAAGCACATCTGTCCGTTTGTTCATCAGACTATGGGATGTAGTACGACCTTAGGAAGCTTTTCTCGCTATATAGAGTTGTGTCCTCCACTGTTTGGTTATTCTTCCAAACATATGGAGAGTTTGTGTTGCCTCCTGCTTCATAGACTTATGATTAACATATATGTTTCCTGAGTCTCATCACTTGTCGTGCTATTGTCCAAGGGAATTTTTTCACTAAGCCTGAGTCGGCCCCTCTGCAATATGTCTCTTGTCCGCATACCCGGCCATCCTGAACGTCCAATCAAGTCCTTGTTCAAAATCACTGAAGCCTTCAGTTCGATCATCAAGATTATTAAGTCCATGACCGACGAGTCATCGAAGACCTCTAAGTAGTGTAGTCATACACTCATATTACATTCCTACCCGAGTTTTGGAAGATTTTGAAGTTGTTGCTCGAGCTCTGAAGTCCAACCATCAGGCCGAATCAGCTTCTGGAAGATGGATACTCTATATGTATATCTTTCTGATTTCGAGATGTAGCTCCGCTGTGTATTATTCACGGCTACTCTTTATAGTTATTTGACATGGATCTACAGTGTATTTGATTGGTAGACATGGTTCTATTTTATCCCGAGCATGGGTATGCCCGCCTCGGTGAGACATTTGTTATTTTGCAGACGGAACCTCCTAGTTCCTGATCCTTGGTCTCAATCGTTCAGCACATCAGTAAAGATTGGTAATGTATTTTGGCCATCAGATGCTCTTCTGACCTCACACATTAGGGGGCATCTGTTATAACCCTAAATTGCACCACACATGCTTACCTAGCATCAAGCCAACTCATATCCCTTCTTTGCCAACACTCTGATGAACAACTCTTTGAAAATCCTCTTGTGTAAAGGCCCACGTGCCCTAACCCATTACTAAATGTGTGTACACGCTGGCTAACTCACAACAGCCCGCGTGTACCTACAAAAGCACGAAAAAAGGAAAGTTTCCGACAGAACAAAAAGCTATGGGTGAGTTAACTGAAACTCTCGGCCATGCATGGCTGAGGGTTTGTCCAAAACCCTAGCTCCTTCTAGCCTATAAAAGAAGGGGTAGGGGTACCATTTGGAAGAGGAAAAAATATAGCGAAGAAACTCTGCCCATTTACGTATTCTATTGTCCCAACCTTTCAGCCTTTCCTCATGTCAAAGGAGATTTAACGCAAAGCAGTTGAAGGACAGATGAAGAGGAGCCCAGGATCAGGTTCAAGGAGCGGTGGCCAGTCTTAGCTTTTGTAAGTTGACTCACTTTAAATGATAAAGAGAATGTTTTTTCCATCCCAATTCATGAACTGTCTATGGTTTGATTAGTTTATGCTTGATTTCTGACCCTTGAGTATAGAAGTAGCATGCATGCATAGTTATTATTTGTCTTGAGTGCAGGTCATCTTTGGAAGGAGCATTGAGAACAAGGAATCAAGCACAACGGAGGATCGACATCGAACGTCGGTAATAAGGTAGGTGGTCCTTTCACGCATTTACTCAGAAAAGGGGATTTAAATCTTGGGATGTAGGTAAAAAAGTAGTTTCTATTCGGTCAAATCTGCATGCAAAGTCTAAACTCTATTTTGCTAGTCCGTAGGGTGTTTTTCCCAACAACAGTTGGGACACATAGGATATTACAGGAAGTTCATTAAAGGATATTCCCATATTACAACACCCATGGAGAAGCTTTTGAAGAAATATTATCAATTTCATTAGACAGAAGAATGCCAACAAAGCTTCGACACACTGAAATAGAAAATGGTTATTGCGCCTATTCTAGTTTTCCCAGATTGGAGTAAGGAATTTCACGTGCATGTTGATGCATCTTATATTGCATTGGGAGCTGTGTTAGCACAACCAGAAGCAAGAGACATCGACCACACATTAGCCTTTGCTAGTAGGAAGCTATCAACAGCTAAGATTAATTAAACCACCATTAAAAGAGAAGGTTTATCCATGGTGTATGCGTTGTAGAAGTTTTGCCACTACTTGTTGGGAGGACACTTTAAAATGTTTACTAACCACTATGTTCTGAAATACCTAGTCAACAAGCCAGTGTTGGGGGGAATAATATGCAGGTGGCTTCTGCTATTTCAGGAATATGATTTTGAGATTGTAGTTAATCCAAGGAGAATGAACAAAGTTCTTGATCACTTGTCAAGTTTGGAACATGGAGAAGAGCCTACTAGTTTGCAGGATACATTGTCGGATGCATAGTTACTAGCCATTATAAATATCCATGATCACTTCACAGAAATAGTCCAGTTCCTATCAACAAGAATGGCACCTAGTGAGTATACAATCACCCAGAAGAAACATCTAGTAGTGCGCGTTGTAGACTTTTCACTTATAGCTGGACAACTATACAAAATGGGATCTGATGAGATATTGAGAAGGTGTGTTATGGAAGCAGAGTGACCAATGATCCTCGCATAAGCTCATGAAGGCATCGCCGAAGGACACTACGCAGGGAAATCAATAACACAGAAGGTTCTTAATGTTGGCCTTTGGTGGCCTACCCTACACAGAGATGCTAAGCACTATTACAGAGCCTGTGATGTATGCCAAAGAGTTGGGAAATCCTCTAGAAGAGATGAAATTCCATTAGCACCACAATTGACTCTAAAATCATTTGAGAAATGGGCCATTGAGTTCGTAGGACCTATAAACCCACCAGGAAAGCACATAGAAGCAAGGTACATAATCACTGTGATAGAGTACTTGACCAGATGGGCCGAAGCAAGAGCAGTTAAGGACTGTAGTGCCACTACAAATGCATGCTTCATATTTTATGACATCATAACCAGGTTTGGATGCCCAAAGATCCTTATGAGAGATCAAGGCACACATTTCATCAACAAGACCGTTGAATCTTTGACTGAGGAGTTTGAAGTTCACCATCAGAAGAACACACCTTACCATCCACAAGCGAATGGGACAATTGAAGCAATCAACAAGATCTTAGAGACAATGCTAATGAAGATTTGCAGTGTCAATGGGGATGATTGGGATTTAAGAGTACCAACAGTACTATGGGCCTATAGAACCACTTGCCAGAAGCTAACAATCCATACCCCTTTTAAGTTGGTTTATGGCCTCGAAGTCGTTGTCCCAATGGAATATTTGGTACAAATCTTAAGAATTGTTTCCTTTACAGAAATGGATGACGCTGGTGTTGTTCGAGAGAGGATTTCACATTTGGTTGAACTTGAAGAATACAGATTCATTGCAGGATTCCATCAACATGTCCAGAAAGAAAGAGAGAAGGCCTACCACGACAGACACATCAAGAAGAAGGCATTTAAGCAAGGTGATCTAGTACTGGTATACGACAGTGAGTTTATGAAGCACCCATGGAAGTTTCGAACACACTGGATCAGACCATATGAAGTTGCCTATGTTACAGAAGGAGGAGCTACGCAATTGAAGAATTTGAATGGTGAATGAGAGGAAGGTTTGGTGAACGGGAGCCGGTTGAAATTTTATTATGACAACTAGTTTCCCCGCAACTCTCAATAAAAGCATGAGGAAAATGATCTAGGTACTAGGTGCAGTTGAAACTGGGTACCAGAAACAAAAAAGACAGTTTGCACAAGGGAGGAAAGGAGGCATAGAACAGAAAGTAAAGGTAGCCCTGCGTAGTTCGAAGACGAAGCAAAGCAAAAGGATCATATCTGAAGTGCCTTGGGACGAGTCACAAGTGAGTGTTGGGGGCCTGCTGGCCCTTGGTTATGGAAGTAAGTGAAGATCAAGGAAGAAAAAGAAAAATGCGAACTGCATGGAAGACACAGTGACTGTTACTGGGTAAAAGCGAGAAAAAGAGAATAAAAGATGGAGCAAAGTAAGAGAAATCAAGTCATTGGACAAGGAGATAGAGGATGATAGATCAACAATGAAGATGGATCATGGACAAATCAACAAGCGGTAAAAGCCGTCGTTGGATGCTTTGGAGCATCGCACGAGAAGGAAGGAAAGAGAAGTTGGAGAAGCCCTGAAAACATGGATCAAATTGACCTAGGGTTTTGGTATCTAGGGTTTTGACACTTAGGTATCGGCCTAAGGAATTCGGTGAGGGATTGTAATGTATAAATAAAGTTCAAGAGGACCTGGGTAGGGTTTTCATTATTGTCGTTGATAGAGAGTTCTTGAATGTTATGAGGAGAGATTGCTATTGGGAGAGAAGTATTGTATTGTGAAATCATTATGTGTTGTAAGATCTTCAGTTGGGTGCAAAGATCAACCCTACAACTGGGTGCGCAGGGAAGGGATAAAGAGAGAGAAAGAGAGAGAATAAGAGAACATCTACTAGCTAAGAGCATAGATCAGAACTGTATGTTTTCATCTTAATATATTATAAAGAACAGTTCTATGGACATATCCCTAGAGAGAGGGTGAACCACGTATATATTGTGTCATGTGTGATTGATGGTCTGTTCTTTGTCATTTGATATGCTGCTATGATGATAATGTGATAGATCTGAGATATAACTAAGAACAGTAGGTTGTAAGAAGATAAAGAATATTAGATTGTTGTGTGTTGGTTGTTGTGAATCCATTTTTCATTCCTTCTGGTTGCAGACATCTCTATCCTGCAACCCCCTCATAACTGCTTCAGGTGAGACTGCATCTGCCTCACAGGTGTTTCTGAAAGGGCCAGTAGTTAGGGCTTGTTGGTGCGCTCTTGGAGCTGAACCCTGGGTCTACCCCTGTGCCAAAAAACACACGTGGCATTGGTTTTCTCTTACATCTGGTATATATTCCCATGAAAAAATAACCGAGGCCATGAGATATGAACAAAAGTCTACCAAACACAATCCAACACAAAACCAGCGGAGCTTTACCATTGTATCCTAGCTATGACCAAACCCCCAAATGGGGAACAAGAAATTTGTCTTTTACTATTTTACCATGAAGCAAAATCACTATGGACATTTTCTTCTGATAGTGCCATGTTCTATCACTACCAATTTTAATAATGCCAAATTTCCGATATTATTGGAAATGCCCGATGTTTTTGCCTAGAGGATCAAGCCATTTCGATGGTTCAAAGGATGGGCCTAAGTTATTCACAATTGGATACTTTGTATGGGGTTTTTCCTCATGCTTCCCATTTCTGGACTGAACAATCTTATCCGCTTGTACATCAACAATAAATGCACGTGCCTATATGAATTCCAATGCCCAAACTCCTCAATCTCTATAGCAAGTTATGAAGATCTCAAGCTCATGCTTCAATCCATGTTGAGCCCTTTTTTTTCAATTAGGGCATTGAGAAAATGCAGATATCATAACATAAATAAATAGTTGGAGATCATCTTCTTTTTTATTTGGGTACCCAAAAAATGCAGAAATCTTGCCATGGCTATATAGTTGGAAAATATTTTTCCAATTTGGGCACCCAAAAAGGTACAGACTCCTCCAACAAATCCACAGCTAGCCACCATTTTTTTTTTATGTGGACACCCCAATAAATATGCAAAATTCTTACAGGGAGATGAAAAAAAACATCAAAATAACAACAACGATTTGATTTGTAGTTAGATTCTCCTTGTTTTTTCAAGTGCACAAAAAGAGACAAAATCTATGGAAAGAAAATTTTATAGACATAGGCGTAAACTCCGAAGAACTCAATTCCAACAAACATTCATTTGGGTGTTGAAGAAATATTATAGACACACATGATATTTTTTCGTTTCCTGCCAAAGCTTGATATGAAATTTTTTTTCCAGCCAATATGCAATATTGCATTGTCCTTATTTAAGGTAAGTTTGCTATATATATGAAAGTCGCGCAACAAGAATATCTTCGTTAACCCAGGAAGCACATCTTGTAACATAGGCTGTCTAATTGTACAATGTATGATTGTGTTACCCACAGTTCAAATGGCATCATTGAAGCAATGTCTATATATGTAAGGACATTTTTTACTGCATCGCAAACAATCAATTGTATCATCATTTATGAAAGCAGAAGAAAAAACAAGAGAGTTTCATTTGGCACATACAGGATCGAAGGGGGCTGAGTACGCATTTGTTGCAACCAAAACACCCTCAACCTGGGCACTTGAGCATAGCAGTTAATATATCGAACAATATAATATACAACTACACAACAAAAACAGAAAAACTGCAGAAAATTGGTGAAGGAAAATTGTATGAGCAAAGTGAGGATGAAATTGTAGATGTATACGCACAAAAATTGTAGAGCTAGTTAGTGTCTTGAGATCCTGTACTATGTTTGTTCACAATTCTGTTACAAATGTTGCTTGGATTCTGTGAAAGATCATTTATTTAACATCTCTTTTCTTTGTTATACTTTTGAAGAGCATAAGTAAAAATCTCCCTTTATGCAATTGTTGTTCCATTGAGGAAAATTTTTTTGAATAGGTGTCAAACAATTGCAGCTACAACATGGAACAGTGCAATAGTTTTGTAACATAACCAAGATACATGGACATGTGAAATTAAATGACAAATCTGGATATGGAGAACGGTACCATTTCCTTGTCATTTTCTGACTCTCCATATTTTATATGGAGAATGTGTTGTCAACCAAGTTTTCTCGCGAGTGTGACAACTGTACCAATGGTTTCAATTGGGTAAGTGTCATTGTTTTGTCCAAGTTGGTTGATAATTGTGTTCGGGACGAAACGATATTCTGAACAAATAACGAGAATTTTTTCCACAATACTTGTTTCCTTGAGCGATATAATCCGATCACAATCACCACTGTCATATAGTGTTTTGGGAAATATATTAAAATTTGTAATGGATGTCCCATTACCTGGCAATATCTTTTATGCATGTTTATGGACAATTTGTGTGGGAATAGTAAGTGTGTTTTTCATCAGGGCTTCGTTGTTTGTCATATCAGCACGCATAATGGATCTAGTTTTGTTTTCCTTGTCCAAGTAGGTGCTATAGACTACTATTATGTCCCCAACGAACACTTGTCCAATTCGGCGACTGTTCAAGCCCTCTATTGATAATATTTTGGGTGTTATAAGTTTAGACATGGTGACATTTTTTGAACAAGAAAAATAATGTGAATGGTAGTCTGCATTACTTTTTTTTTTTTTTTTCCTCTCATAAATGTACAAGTAGGCGCACAACTTGTATGAAGTATGGAGCCAGAGTTTTATAGACAGACCTCTTAATCTGTGGAACTTTCACTATGTTTGACATATCACTTGCACTCGTTGATACTTCTTGTGAGCTTCAAAGTATGTGTTGCAGATGACATCAACATATTTACCGTGGCATAGATGAATAAATAGCTAAGGATATTTGTTTGGTAAACATATGAGGAACATAATGTATGCATATTTACCTTTGGTCTTGTCGATCTGTTGATGTTTGGGATGATTGATTGCTCATGGTCATGTCACTAGTCCAACTTTATCTGATGCAAGCATGTGTAGATGAACATTAGAAGGGCTAAATAATCATATGCATTATATATTGTCCATAATTGTTTTGAATGTCACATACAGGGTCAAAGGAGATGGAATACGAAATAGGGTGTCAAGGGATACTCAAGAAACATGAGGACTAGACGGTCAAATTGTATGCCTCGGCTTTTTTTACTGCAAAAATGTGTAACAGGAAATAGGGAATGATGGAGGGGTACGGAGTCCAATCTGTATATCGATGAAAATCTGAAGCTAGAGGCGTAATCTTGAACCTGCCAGCCCGGGAACCCGCAATCGAAAAAGTGGCTATCTATGGAATGAAGAAATTGTCGGTTGGAGTCGTGATATAGAAGAATGAGTATAAATGTGAACCCGTGAGTCCGCCAACCTGCGCACCTAGACATTTTCGGAAAGACGATTAAGAAAAGAAACCAGAAAGAGAAAGTAGATGAGAAAAACGAAGGGGAATTCGGTTAAGTATAGAAGAGGGGAAAAAAGGGATAATAGAAAGTGGGGAAAATAGAAATGGGAGGGAAATGTTTGGAAGAAGGAATTCTCCACAAAGGTCCATTTTTTCCAAATCATCGTTTTCTAGACTAATATTATATGTGCCCACCCATTTTGTGTGTTTGATTTACTAACACAATTGGTATACCTTTTTGAAGATTGTACTTCAGCCCCCTCTATTGTGGCATATAAGAATTCATCTTCCTGTCCAACCAATATGTTTCTTTCTATGTAGCAATGTCGAACATACAGTGGACATGAAGGTAAGTTAGTATGCAAAAAGACATGTAAAAGAAATAAATACAGTTCTATTTATTTCAATGTAGCAGCAAAGATAATACAATTCACAAGAGGATAAGTTACTATATAGAAAGATACGTGGTATCTACATACAGTAAAATAGGTGCAAAGCAGTAGAACAAATACACATACAATAAATGAAATACTAAACACTGGAATATGGAATAAGAGTAGAGGCATGCACCTTTGTAACTCCTCCCCTACATCAGTGACAAAGAGTCCATTGTCTTCTGCAGCCACTCTGTTTGTTTAAATGTAGCAACACAGAAAAACAAAATGGACATGAAGGAAGCTGGTATGTAGGAAGACATGTAAAAAAGATAAACAGAGTTTGATTTTTTTCAATGTGGTGGCATAGAAAATACAAAGGATATGAAGATAAGTTATTATGTAGGAAGATACGCAATATCTACATATAATAAATTAGGTGAACACATATACAGATAATAGATGAAATACAAAACAATGGAATATGAAATAACAGTACAAACATGTACCTTTTTATCTCCTCTTCTACACTTGTGGTAAAGACTCCTTTGTTTTCTCTAGCTACTCTGTTTGTTTCTATGTGGGAACGCACAAAATAAAATGAACATGAATGGAAGTTGGTATGAAGGGGAGAACAAGTAATATGTACATACACTAAATGAGAATCAACGAATAGAATACAAGATAGTTAGAAACATGAACCTTTGCTTTTCTCCATCCATGCTTGTAATTATATAAAGTTTTTCCTGCCCAAAATATATTACAAGCCAGAAAATATTAAGAAATTGCATGGCCATAGCTAAATGATTTTGGTTTTCTGCAGCAAAGTATCCAGATATGCTTTGAGACATGGAAATATAATTTTGCAGTATCTTTGGTGTACATCTCACATTTCAAGTACAAGACAAATTATATCGTGGTCACACTAGTCTGTGTACATGATAAAGAGGTTGTATTGTGATATGGGCACATTTCACCATATATGGTTAATAAGTGTGTTTTTGACATGTTTTATCTTAAAAAAAAAGACAACGGACATTGTAATTGCACATGTAGTTGTCCAATTATTTGTTATGCCACTATTTTGTATCATGTCAACACTGAAGTATCCTAGAAAGATAATGGTTTCGTCCAAATGTAAATGGTGTGATGCATTTGAGAACACATTCATTATGCTAGCAATGTTGCATGCCAAACAACATAGAAACCAAATACTACAATTTTCAATCCACAGAACACCACTCTTGCTAGCACCATTTCAGTATCATTTTCTTCTATAAGAACATTTTGCAAAGACATGTAGGTATGGTTCAGAGCTAGGAAAGAGAATTGGAGCAGAATTTAAGAGCAGGATAGGTGGGCACGGGACAGGCGCCAGATCTCGACTTCTCCAGACATGGTAAACAACAGAACCACAGGTCCACTTGTAGGTGTAGGACTTGAACACCGCAAAGTACAAACAAAAATCTCCAACTATCGGCGCAGGACCCCAACCCTGCAAAGTTGAAGTAAAAAAAAGAAAACAACAAACAACAAACCAACGAGCAAGCACGAACAAGCCCAATTGCAACCCGAGGACCTCAAACTCGCAAACTTGAGCTAAACAACAACAAGAAGCAACCGACGAACCAATGAACCAGTGAACAAGTAGCAACCACTGAACCAGTAAACAACATATGTATCTCCAATGATTACCAAACTGCAACCCAAACACAGAAGGAACCAGAAACATATGAAAAGCATGCCAATATAAATAATCAAACATTCTTATTTGCAAACTGCAAATAGTAAACAACAAAGAACGAATAGAAATGAAATTATGGCATCGAAACTTACTTTGAAACGATGAACGATAGAAGCGTAGGTCGAATTGTGGGTGCAACACCTCAACCCCGCAAAGTAAAAAAAACAGCTCCAACTGCGCATGCAGTACCCCAACCCTACAAAGTTGAAGTAAACAGAAGCAAAAAACAAGCACCAACAGGTCCAACCGCAGGCGTAGGTCCTCAACCTTGCAAAGTTTAACCAAACAACAACAAGCAGCAACCGACGAACCAATGAACAAGAAGCACCCACCGAAACAGTAAACAATGTATGTATCTTCAACGATGACCAAATTTCATTCCAAGCATAGAAGAAGTATGAAACATACAATGACTATGCAACTGGCGGTGGACAACAATATTGTCCAAATTCACTGCAACATTGCATGGAAAAATTTGAGGAAAAATGTACTGTGAGAACCCTATTTAGGTAAACATTTAAGGTTGTCAGGTTGTTTAAGGGCCTCATGGTATGCAAACATTTAAGCTGTCAGGCATGTTGAAGGACCTCGCGCTATGTACAAATTTAAGCTTCAGGCCTATTCAAGCACCTCAAAAAAAGTGTCAATGCTCTAAACCTTCGGTATGTTTCAATACAAATAGAAATAATAATAAAAGGACATATTAATATGAAGTCAACGAATTATGGATAGCTATAGTCCCTCTACTAAAAACATTAAAAAACAATTTCGATGCTCAGAACTTTCGGTATGTAAATATTTCAGTAAAAATGTAATAAAAATTAAAAAAGAACGTCTAAGCTCAAAACTTTGGATATCTAAAAATTTTCAACATTGAGAACAAAGAAGTTGACAATAAGACCTCCAATATATTCTCCAATATAAGGTTTTTTTTATTATATAAAAAATAATATTTTTACTTCTATAGTATGAACAATACAAATGATGAGAAAATTTATAGTCAAAAGACATAATATTAATTATCAATCCTTATAGTCCCTCTACTCATTATGAAAAAAATTATTGTTTTCTTTAGAACTTGTAGACTACAGCCTTATATTAATGCACTAAAATGAACAATAAACCATAAAATAACAAATATTCAAGTATTTTGGCAACTAGCCTGTAAACATAATTCAGCCAAACAGACTTTCAAGAATTTACGAATAGTGACTGTTAAATTATGATGAATTATGATGGTTATAGGCCAACATGAATCTATGTATAAAGAATAAAATAAGAATGTTGGCAGAGAAGGTACTTCTAATGGATACATTCTCTATTAAAAAAAAAAACTCTAACTAATTCTTTCACAATTAGTAATAATTGCACACTATTCTTAGCATCCATAAAAACATCAACTTACCTCAATGCCATCATTTTCTACACCTGAACTACATATTTTTAATATTCAAAATTTATCACAAACTAGAGGCGTGCTCATCATACTTGGTCTCTATGGCATTGTATCTATTTTTGCATGCATAGATAAGAGTAGTTAAAGGTGGCGTTGAAGGATTTTAGTAAACTACTTAATTAGG
>JASDQU010247428.1:0-11124 GCA_032191745.1 Picea mariana
ATCGTAGTGAAAGAAGTTTTGAAGTAGGGGATTGGGTGTTTTTAAGACTACAATCATACAAATAGATGTCCCTCAAGCAAACCAAGAAGGATAATAAATTATCACCAAAGTACTATGGCCCTTATAACGTGTTGCAAAATATTGGTACTATGGCATACAAATTGGAGCTTCCTGCATCTTCACGCGTACACCCAGTTTTCCATGTTTCATGCTTAAAGAAGGTTATAGGCGACAAGATACAAGTTCAAACTATATTTCTCGAACTTGATGAGGAAGGAAAAATCATATTGGAGCCTGAAGCCATCAATGACACAAGAATTCGCTAGCTGAGGAATAGATCCATTTCAGAGTATCTCACTAAATGGAGGAAACTACCGACTGGAGATTCCACTTGGGAAGATGAGTCTTTTATACAGAAGCATCCAAAGTTACTCAAGTGTTGTGGACAACACTTGTCTCAAGCGGAGAGGCATGTTAAGCCCTAATAATGGCTCATTACCCCTTAATTGGGGCATATTATATTATTAATGTTATTTTATTTATGTCGGCTTTAGGCCATTAGTTGTAATTATACCTCCTAGTCTCCTATATATACCAAGGAGACATTTTCATTTTGAATCATCATGTACTTGAACATTTAAATGGGGTAAAAGGAGGTTTCCCCCTCAAAGAGGCTTATTATCTGAAATTATCTCTTTTTCAAGGCATTGAGTACTTTTTCTGAGGTTTTTCTATGCTATATTGATATCTGGTTCTTAACATATTCCATATAATGATGGAGATTATGATCTGATTTGGAAGACTCTATCAACAAACACTCAAAAGGAAAATCACTATCCATTGAGCTAATAGGGAGAAACAAGGGATTCCATGACCCTATTGGATAAATCACTTGATCAATTACGAATACCACATACCAAGAAGGAAAACATGAGTGTAAAGGATCCTTCTTAGAAGCAATTGAACATCAAGGATCCTATGCCACATAATTCACATGTGGTGGGGTAGGGTCCACCTAAGTTCTAGGAATAAATGGGGTAGAATGGTCCAAATTTGGATAAGTATGGTGATTATCACATGCAAGATGAACAATAATGATATTACTTTTGTTGTGAGTAAAATGCATCACTCAAAAGAGCATACAAACCACAACATTCATAACATATACATAATCACACCTAAGGAGCATATTTAAATCCAATGGGATATTCACCACTATCATATCAACTAGGAAAGTCTTCCCACCTAACTCGATAGGAAATTGAGGAAGAATTTTAAAGATTCAATAGCTATTCTATCAAAATCTATCACCTCACTGGTAGCTGGCACAAGATTGGGAGAGCCCATAGTTTGCAAAGTTGAGGAGGATAAAATGATTGACGAGGCTCCTTCATCTATTATGCATCAACAAATTTTATATGAATAAACTTCAACCACTATTTGGAAGGGTGCAAAAGAAGGAAGGCAAGGCCCAACATGATCATTCCAATCAAAGGAAACAATCTTAGAACTTGGAGGGAGCATGCTCGAAGTGAATGGAATTCCCCCTTGTTCAGAAGTTTCTAAACTAGTAGTAAAGAATACATGGTCAATGGACACATCACTCTCTAGAAGAAGAGTGGGATTGGTTGAAGATTGTATTAGTTTGACTACTGTGAACACATCACTCTTTAACATAAGAGTGGGATCAATCAAAGATTGCATCAACTCAACCACTTCATTAACAGATGGTTGAATAGGTTGTTGGGACACCAAATGTGGTTTAGGAAAATAAGAGCCTTGATATAGGGGTCACACTCTTTATACATCTGGAATAGTAGGGCATAGATGAGTAAGGTGATATCTCTTGCAAAATTTACAATGGAATTAGTTTTGTGTCCTCTTAATCTAGATTTATTAGCAATATCAATGCCCCTAACATGAATTTCATTAGCTAGTTTCTTCCCCCCAACATGAATCATAGTGGTTGGTTTCCTATCTCTAATATGACTTGCAATGACTGGAATCTTTCTCCTAGTTTGATTTGCATTGGTTGTTTTCATTCCCCTAGCATGACTTGCAATGGTTGGTGACTTGTCTCTAGCATGAATTATAGTGGATGGTGACTCTTCCCTTTATCTTCACTTCTTATTATTTTTCTTCCTCTTTTTATTCATTTTATAATTTTGGTTAATAGGAGATAGACTTTCACTAGACGATGTAGAAGGAGGAGGAAAACATTTTACTAGTGAATAAGGTAAAGGTTCAATACCAATTTGACATGCTTAATATAAGGTGCCTATTTGAGAAGTTTTAGGAGCATTTGGAACATTCAAAGTTGACAAAAACCAAACAAGTAGGCCCACACCTAATCCAAGAATATTCAATATGGCCATCATGGGGGCACCAACATTTCCAAAGAAAGAAAAAGCACAATAATCCCCTTGGGAATGGGTCCCTTGGTTGTTACTCACAAAATAATTATGCACATGTAACCACTACTAGGCATAAAAGGGGTGTTTTTTTATAATCCCATGTTTTAGGGAAGCTAGACATGACCTAAATTCCCCCACTCATTGGATGTCCCATTCCCATGAAGGTATTTCTTCCCATTGAAAAGCTATAAGTTGAAAAAGATATGATTCCTAAGGAAAAGGGGTATACAAACTCCCTGTCAACATGTTAAAGCTAGGGAAGAATAGTGTTGTATTATTCATGACATGAGACATCTCAATTGATGGTATCCGAAAATAAAAGGCACCACCACCATATGATGTGGAGTGTTGTGTTCCAATACCAGTTTTAGGAGCCATTATGGAAAGTATTAGACCTCCTCTTGATGCTCTAAAGATAGGTGGGAAAGTGCTTATAATAGGGATACCCAAGATGGGAGGATTAAATCCTCCATTAGAGACAACCAATGTGGGGGTATGAGTTCCCTTTAATCCTAAAGTACTAAAGAGTTTTCCATTATAGACCACTAGTGAAAATGATTTACAATTGGAATTGGGCTCTCGGAAGCTCGAGTGTGCAAAAGGAGAGGACTATGAGACTCATTAAGAGGTGGATTAAATTTCAATGGAGTAGGATTAGTGAGATCCTCAACCTTTATAGGACTAATATTGTCTTGGGGAGAAGGAGATGGAACCCTCCTAGGAATTGTTATGCAACTGTTCAAGTCTCTTAACAATACCTCAACAAAGATTTCTTCCTCACTAATATATTCCCTTGTGGGATTGTTCAATTTTTCTTGAGACTCTTCTACTATCTCCCTCATATGAGAGTTAGTGTTATTCAACCTATGCCTTTAAGTAGGTGTCTCCACACTTTTTGGAGAAAGACATTGAGTGCTTCTAGACCGACAGAGTGGTTGGTGTTCCACTTTGAATTGACGATTCAAAATCAACAAGAAACATACAAACTAGGGCCATTTAACAAACAAACAAAGAAAGAGAATTCAACTAAAACATTCCTAAGAGTGATCAACAAAAACTACTCTCCCAAAGATAATCCCAGGTTGGTCAGGCCCTAAGTTTGAGACATTGAAGAGATGATCAAGAGGCATTCCAGAAATTGATACAGGTTGATTAAGTCCTAAGACCAACTGACAAAGGTATGAGAGATAGTTATAGTAACCTTCTGCAACAATTATTCTAGGTGCAATTAACCTCATGAATATGGGTACCCTCCAGGAGAGATGAAAAGGTGATTATGCATCTACCTTAATGGACACTAAGGCTACCACTTCACAATTACTGTCTAAGTATAAAAATCGTGGGTAGGGACCACACATGTGGGTAGGGAAACAAAGCCCGAAGCTTCATAGAAGTAATGTCACCCAGAGGACTTGACACTTCCAGAAACCCCCATACATGTAGTAATCCAACAAATACCAAAATAAGTGTAATAGGGGATATCACCTCAACCGTCCCTAACACGATCTCGTGCTTCACACTTATGTTAGAGTTTCTTTCTTGGTAATAACGTCTTGCTACTAATAGATTTTTGCACTCACTATTCAATTCTAGTTTGATTTTTTTGCCTTAGAGAGTTCACTCTCCAATCTTACACCAAGGCTCTATTGCGAGACCAATGTTATCTTTTCTATCAAGAAAACGTCTAGTTGGTTTAAAATTAAGTGTTCATTTGATAGGATGTTGATTACTCAAGGAGAGATAGTGCAACTTTTGACGTTTTTAGACTCTTGCAAATGAAAACTTAAGACTGGGGGTAAAAAAGCATTTCTTTACTAATCCTTTGGTTTTCAATATGAAGCATGAACAAACTTTAATAAAATCACAATACAAATGAAAAGTGACAATATTTTTTCTTTTCCGAGACTATGATTTTGAAATCCTACTTACCAAGTAGCTCAAAGAAAAATGAATCTAATCAAGCACTACTTCAAACATGAAAAAAAGAAAAAGAAACAAGAGTGCAAGGAATGATTTTTCTTTTTTCTTTTCAAAATGATTTAATTGAATGAAAACAAGCACTAATTCATAAGAAAATTCTTCCTGCGTGTAGACCTTAAAGAAACATATAGTGAAAAAAGGAAGGGAATAAGGGCAGAAACAAGTGAAATTTCAAGACTCAGGGAATGTATGCACTTCCTGGTCAATAATCATGCATATTTATGCTCTTTTGTTGAAGGAAATAAGTGTATGTATTCTCTTTCGCCGAGAGAAAGGTGCATACAAATTCAGTTATGGGTAGAAAAATTACAAAACACCCTAAAACAACCCTTGAAAATCCATCTATTGTACTAGAAGAAAGGTAATTAGAGTGAAAACGTAACAAAAAATCCTAAACATAGCCATAAAAGTAAGGAAGGAAACTCTATGGAGAAAAACTCAAAGAGTTTTCCCTAGTGGATTTTCTAGTTTTGTTATAGATAAAATTAATCCTATAACTAGGGTGGACTATTAACAGAGAAGATAGGAAAACAATAAAAAATTATCCATAACGTATGTCTATAATGCCTAAATGTAACTACCGGTTAGTTATGAGAGGACCTACATGGTCCTGGTGCTCAGTTGGAGATGAATCCCTTGAGTTGTCCTTGCACCAATTGTCCTTTCTTGTATCCATGCTTACCGGACTACACACACAAGAACAAGTACCTTTCTCAAACGTGATTGGTAGAAACAAAAATAAGCATGAAATAACTACCTTAACTAACTATCAGGTAAGTTAGTTTCTTAACCAAACATTGAAAGAGATCCATTTTTATTAGAATGAAATTATAATACAAAAAGTTATACATTATCTATTGTTGGAACCTTCCATAACCATCGTCCAGATTCCTCCATCCATAGGCCACTTAGGACTTCTTCAGGAATCCAAAAACCTTCTCCACACAAAAATGAGGAAGACTAGGCGGTCTTAGGCCTCAAATTCGGAGAGGGAGAAACTACTCAAGTAAGAAGATATCCTTGAGGGTTGAAGGTCATGCAAACCTCAGGAAATAAAAAACCTATTGATTGTTTTGGAAGGAGGATGATTTTTTTACCACATCAATTATTTTAATCATTCCTTCCATTATGCCTCTTTTTATAGAAATTCAAGTTGGTTGAGATAGTTTGGCACATGTTTTAGGACATTACATAAGTAGTTTTCCTATAAACCCTTCTTAGGGGCATGTAATTTTCATGAATTTTATATTTTTTAGTCAATTTTTAAAGTGTATGCACGTTTACTAAAGCATAACTGTTTGTGTACACTCCTATGTCAACAACAAGAGCATATGGATTTCTAGGGTGGTTGTCTAGACAATCTATAAAGTGAACAAAGTCATTAGAAGAGGTGTATAAGGGTTGTGATGGACAAATAAAGGAATCAAAGACATGGAAGTTTATAAATATGCTATAACAATAAGAAAGTAACATACACATAAATTTACACCTAGTATGAGTGTGGAGCACAACTCCAAAAGTGATAATAGATATTAGTTACATGATACCTCCTATATTAGGAGAATCTCCTCAAAATAACCAAAGTACATCCATATAAAAAATCATAAGTTGTTTATAATAATGACTCTATTGACCTCTATACATACATATTCTCACCCATTAAACATGTGTTCACCCTATTACACTGACCCTTGTTACATATACATTTAACCCCATATATACCCCTATTAGGGTTATAACATAGTACCCTTGTTCGAAACTCTTCATCCTCAAAGATGTGTAGTTAAGGGTTTTACATGTGATGAAAAAAAACAATATTATTTCCTTATATTACTAATCTCTCAATTCCATTGATGATTATCCATCCATCCATATTCAATTTGTTTTGGTATCAACCCTTGATGGCTTCATTTACTTTGATTCCCTACATGATTGTAGCATCCCCAATTTGTTGTAGTTGTTAGCATTTAATGAAATCCCATTGGATAATGGTTCATTAATTCCATATTCCATGAATATAATCGATTCTTCCATATTATTCCTTGTTAATTCTAATTTAAAACTTCTTGTCTTTCTTTCCAACTTTCTTGGTAATGAGTGTGTCAATAAGGTTATTCCTTTGATGTTTTTCCTTCATTTTGCACACTCATATCATTAATATTATTTTAATGGAATGCTCTATCCTATGTGATTAATCTTTAATTAGTCTCACCTTTGAGATAATTTCATCATATTTCACATGTATATCCTCAAGTCGGGGATAAACGTCTTTAAGTATTTCCACGTGACCTTCTTGAATCTTCTCTTCCATCTCCTTATGAAGTTGTTGTATGATGCCATTATATTCTTGCATCCTTATCTAATTCGATATTGTATTTATGATTTGATTTATTCTATACACAATGGTTCTTCAACCCTCTTGGAAGTTTCTTCTTCAACTCTTTTGGCAGTTTATTCAGATACAATATCCAAATACAAAATTCTATGAACTTAGTATTTTTCATATGAAATAAACATATGCACAATGTACACCAAATATGAGTCTGGTGCACAAATCTGACAGTGATAATAGATATGAGTTACATAATAATTCCTTATAGATTAAGAGAATCTCCTCCAAATAACCCAAGTACATACATATAACCAAGTCATAAGTCCTTTTCTACAATAATGACTATATTGACTACTATGTTAGCCTATGTCTATATTGGCACTATCCTCAGTGCACAACACCATACCAATGTTCTTAATATTAAAACACTAGGCTCACCAACCTTTTATCAACAAAATAAGTCCATGCAATGTTCATATACATAGGAACAATGACCTTAAAACATGCATACATTGGCACTTTGACACAAAACATGCATAATTTCCTCACAATTTATAATTATTAGGCAACAGTTCCAACCAACAAGCTCTCCTCCATCAACGTGCACAACCCAAGGTGTGTACCCCCTTCTATGCTCTACAATCCTTCAAGATATATCATGTGTGTTCATGGCTTCAGTGCACTTGGTCTGGAAGTTTCAGAGTTGCGGCTCCAAGAACTCCAGCTGCAACAGTCCCACTAGTTTTTCTTCATTCCATGCCTTTGTCCTTGAGCTTGATTTTCTTCTGGTAATCTTCTTATTGATCTTCTAGCTTCAATATCCAACATCTCATTTGTATTACACACATACAATCATCACGATATATCATTATAACAATTGTTAATCATTATTGTCAAATATGTTTTATACAAGAAAACATAATTTTCCAAGCATGAGCTTCCTATTCATAATTCATTTGGCTCTTGCAAAAATAGGAATCGATCTTTATTATGGATTAAAACAATTTCATTCTTGAGACCACTCTTCCAACAATTTCCTCAACCTTTCACTCAACCACATAAAATGAGGATCTAGAGCAAATATCTCTATGGGGTGGCATCACCCATTGTACTATAAATATGTACCATTGGTGTGAATATATTAAGTGTTGGCTAGTATGCCTTTTCTGCCATGTTGTTCTTGTTTATGTTTTATCAATTGGTATCAGAGCTCTTATGGTTTTAAGGGCCTGGTTGCACGATGGTAGTTTCCATGGATTCATATGATAGTGGCCTCTTTTTTATATTAAAAAAAAAAGAAAAAATATTCCATGCACAACTTTATGCAAACCTCTTAGGAAATCATTTACTTAAAGTTTAAGAGTTAGACTTGGAAGTTGTTTTTTTTTTTAAACATGGAATGTNTTTTAACTTTTTTTTTTTTAAGAAAAAATAAAGAATTCATTTTGTAATCCCAAAAAGGTATTGGGATATTTTTGGATGTAGATCCAAAATTTGTAAAGGGATGATCTTATTGTCTCTGTTAACATTTAAAAAGCATGGATTGTTGTTGTTTGAAGCTAAGCCAAAATGCTAAATTGCTTGGAGTTGAAAAGGTTGAAGTCTTGTAATAAATTTTTGCCTTAGCACTAGTTGAACTCTTGTAAAGGAGGAAAAAAGAAGCTTGATGTGCATTCCAGCTTAAATTTTGTAAACAGAAGGAGAAAAGAAGCGTGATATCAAACTTATATCATAAAAAAATCATATTTTATTTGGCTTTTGCGTCCAAGATCCGCCCAAAATTGAATAAAGGGATCTTAGGTACACCTTGCGTAGTGTGTTGTGGTGAATATTTGAATTGTTACTTTATGATGTTTAATGTCTAGCTCTGACACAAATACATTTGTAATGTATAATTTAACACATCACACATTGAGTACAAGCATGTCAATTCCAACACACAATTAACGCTAGTGAAGTACAAACAATCAAAGAACATATGATCAAGCATTTATGAAGAGAACATTCTCAAGCATTCAAGTCGTCAACCACATCAACAATGGACAAAATCAAAGGATTTCAAACTCAACACATCATGGAGCATTTGAAGTTAAATTGTAACTTGCAAACAAATGTTTGTTGTAAGATTACTTAATCAAGTTGATTTTTACTGGAAATAGTGTATTTGTAAGTGTAACCAAGTTGAGTTGAATTGAATTTGTCATAAGGTGCATTTTCGGTTGAGCCCGACACCCAAGATTCATTGTAATTTTGAGTCGAAATTTGATAGGGTTGAGTAGTTTAAACTCAATCAATCATTGTAAAATCACAAAATTGGGTGCATTCTCGGCTGAGCCCAACACCAACGAGTCATTGTAATTTTGAGTTGTAATTGAAAAGGTTGAGTGGTTAAAACTCAAATCATTGTAAACATTAAATTTTCGGGTGCATTTTCGGTGGTAACCGACATCCTCAACTTCCTGGAAGCAAGTTCAAGCAAGGAAAGTTCAAGTGAGCATGAAAGTATAAGCAAGCGAGCGTGAAACAAAATCAAGCGAGTGTGAAGTTCAAGCGAGCGATTCAAGTGAGCGAGTTGCAGATAAACCTTCTTCTGTCGAGTCAAATTGTAATAAGGATCTACCTGCACAAGGAGACTTCCTTTAGTGTTTTGAAATGGCTCGAAGTCTCGAATTATTAGAGTTACCGAACACTCTAATAAACAACACTAAATACAACACAATGACATTGAACAAAGAAACTCTTCAATCAGTGCTAACTTGTTTGCAAGTGACACAAACTAAAGTTAGACTTCTTCAAGCACAATCCCAACTATTGAATGATGAGTTGATATATCTCAAAAATCAACAACCAGTGAAGTGTTCTGAACTAGTTTTTGTTCAACACAACCCTCTCTATGATGATGATGATGATGATGTTTTTGATCAACAATCAATGAAGGAGCAACTGAGTAAGAGAAATCCAGATGAAAAAAAAGATGAAGCTATTCATGAACCTACATTTCAAGAGTTTTCTTTTGACTTGAGTGAAGAAAACCTTTCAATGCTGCAACAACATGCAGTAAATCCACTTCCACGGATTTCAAAGCAATAGGTTCAAAATACCCTTTCCAAGACCATCATCAGACCTTGGGAAGAAATCATATACAACAAGAATAGAACAAGACTTGGATATGACAAGGAAGTTACCTTCCATAGTCTCTATTATTCGAGACCAATCAAGTTCCATAGTGCTGGATCCCTTCAAGAAGCTTTAACTTCACCTATTCAATTTCAACATCAGAATGAGAAGTGCCAACATTGTAATCGAGTTGGTCACAAGGAGAATCAGTGTTTTGATCTACATCCTTGCCACCATTGTGGCAAGCATAACCATTCTTCAGATAGATGTTCAACACTGAAGAAACCTGCAATATTGAAGATTCACTATGAGTGGATTGATCCTTGGAAATGGTTATCAACAACCAAGTGATTATATAAGTCTTACTGAATAATTCAATCTCGAGTAAAGACCAATCTTGTAGCACATAACATTTTTGTACCTCACATAAGTGGTCCCCTTATGGCGTATCTTTCGAGCATGGCCTTCATGGGATGAGATAACATGTGGTTTTTTCCACATGCCCACTTTGTGTTGTACTCAAATGGAACAAGTATGGTACTCTCTTGAGCATAGAAGGAGGGAGTACAATGATGAAAATCACATACACCTTAAGGGGGGGAGTTCAAAATTCCAGTGACGATGGTTCATGAAACCACTTGTGGTCTCTCCTTTTAGTTGACAAAGGGGGGAATTGAAGATGTTTGTCAGACATAAAGTTTCGACAACAAAAAACATCAAGTATGCCAGATGGACATGAAATTTTCCAAATGGGAACTGCGGTTTGTAGATGACAGACTTTAGTAGAATTACAGTTCAATAAGTTTAAGTTGAATCATACATAATTTGGATGTTAGTTTTGATTTTGAGAGCAATGATGTGGATGCTTGGTTCACATAGATGGTCATTCGACCTAGCAGAGGAGAACAGGATCCTTCTGCATTGAAGCTTGGCATTTAATTGAATTGTCAGGCATTTTCAGGGATGTGTCAGACTAGAAGTTGATTCACTTCTCTTGGTTCACTCTCATCAGACTGGAGTTTACATTAAGTGAAAAAATTGCATGCATCTTGGCTCACATGATTACATAATGAGATTTTCCAGAGATGGCAGAATTTGGCAGGATTATGGTTCAATGACTTGCAATTGAATCATACACATTATACATTGGGATGTTGTTGGACACCTAAAAGTGTCACAATTGGTTAGTGGTTATCCAAAAACCATAAAATACATGGTATCAATTGGTCAGTGGTTATCCCAAACTACAGATTCAGAGAGCACTTTCAGTGATACACCGAT
>JASDQU010247429.1:5343-15611 GCA_032191745.1 Picea mariana
CCAGTTTCTCTACATGTGAATATCGGAGTTCGGGTCCAGATAGACTCTTGCTCAAGTAATAGATCACATGTTCTTCACCGTTGGGGTCCTCCTGAACTAACACCATCGCAATAGTGGAAGTAGAGGCAGCTAAGTAAAGGATGTAGTCCTTTGTATAGTCTGGAGGATGCAACAAAGGTGCGTGGGTCAAGGCATGCTTGAGAGCATCAAATGACCATTGAGCGATGCCATCCCAGATGAAAGGGGTGTTTTTCTGCAACAATCGCATGAATCCTTTAGTTATCTCAGCGTAGTTACAAATGAAACGGCGAAGAAAGTTTGCTTTTCCTTGCAAACTTTGGAGTTGGGTCAAATTGGTAGGTGGGGGTAAGGCCAGAATAGCCTTGATCTTTAAGGGATCCACTCAAATCCCATCTTTGGAGACAATAAAACCAAGGAGTCGACTGGATTCGACAGCAAAAATACACTTATGTGGGTTGAAGCGGATACAGTAGAACCGACATCGAAGAAAAATAGCTCGTAAGTGATCAACATGATCTGATCGATTGGATGAGTGGGCAGGCAAGTCGTCGAGATAAGGTTCTGCAATATGCTTGATATCGTGGAAAGTGTACGACATGGCCCGCTGGAAAGTAGCACCAACATTTTTGAGACCAAAAGGTAGCTTTCGATAGGTGAAAGTTCCCCATGGGCAGATAAAGGCAGTCTTATGTTGATCAACAGGTAAAATTTCAATCTGGTTATACCCGGAAAAACCATCCATGAAGGAGAAGATCACGCTCCCATCACAATTATCAATAATCTGGTCGATGAAGGGCGTAGGGTAGTTGTCCTTTGGATAAGCCTTATTGAGATCCCGATAGTCAACACAGACACGGATGGTCCCTTGTTTTTTGGCAACCGAAACAAGGTTGGAGACCCATTCTGTCAAATGGACAGGATAGATAAAGCCATATTTTAAAAGTTTCTCAACTTCTGCCTTTATAGCCACGATTTTCTTGGGATGAACCGGGTGGAGTTTCTATCGAACATATTTCACGCCTGGGTAAGTTTTGATTTCATGCATGACAATCGAGGGGTCGATTCCTGGCATTTCCTCGTAGCTCCAAGCGAAGACATCGCATAATTATTTAAACAGAGCAGTGTAAGAGACCACTTCTTCGGGTGTGCAATTAGCACCAAGGTTAATGTTTTCCACAATGCCTTCTTTGATCGAAATATCAATAATGATCGTGGTAGAGATATTACCCATATTCCCTAAGAAAGAGTATCTTGTGTGAGGATGGGAGATTGTGGAGAATGGGTAACATCAGGAGGGAAGACAGAGTGTATGTCTTGGTAAATTTCTTCCAGAGGTGGAAGAAAAGAGGATTGATGATGGTTATCATCCCAGGGTACGTCGTCAATACTAAGCATCTCCATTATAGATTCGTCGGAAGGGAAAATTTGGGAAATGTAATTGATTGTAGACGATAGGGAATCCAACCATGACGACATCGAGTAGGCATCGGGTGCCAATAAATGTGGGTTGTCCGGGGAGGGAGAGGCAGATTGAATAGCTATGTATGCGGCCTTGGCTAGGCTAAGTGGCATGGTGTCACCTAGCACATCGAATTCCATAGGACTAGGTACAATCCAAGGGTCAGATGATTCTAGGGATTGATAAGGCATAGTTGAAATCATATTGACAGTGGCAATATGATGTGTGGTGGGTGGAAGTGGTGTAGGGAAAGTACCCATGAGGCTAGAATCTTTCAACAAGCCAACACCAATGCTTTCATACATAACTTGGTGGTCTCCCAAGAAAGGAATGTTGTTGGTGATAGGGGCATGAGCGTCGGGTGTACATAAATCTAGTTGATCGATAGTGACAATATTGCCTTGATGGGGGAATTGTACACATCGAAACACCGATGAGGCAATGACAGTCATAGCATAGAACCAACTTATTCCAAGTAGGAGGTTGTAATCGAGGGGGGTGTTGACCACCTCGACATCAACAGTAACAGTTTTTCTGCCCAACTGAACGAATAAGGATTGTAAAAGTCCGTGAGGATGAAAACCTCGCCCATCGAAAGCGCGTAACATCGTAGGGAATTTGTTAAGGGAAGGTGATTTTAAGCCTTTCCAACAAGCTAAAGATGGAGTCAAACGAAGGTTTCTCGATTTGGAGCGGTCCTGACGGAGGGCTAGCAGACGGAGGACTAATGGAAGATGGTAATGGGTCTGGTGAGGAACCGTTAGTAGTCTTCGGCTTATCAGGTTTAATCAGTGTGTCATATGTCGTAGTGCGAGTAGTCAGATTAATCCCATTAAACATGTAAATGTGGGCACTTGTCGAGGCCTCATCATGGGATTGGTTGGAACTGCCCCCCGGAGTGGGGGTTTGAGCAACCAAAGATTGATGCTGTGGAAAAGGCTGGGTAAGCACAGTGGGTTGTGAATTTCACTTAAATATCTTGGCCACTTCATCGCGATGTGGATAGTCTCGGGTGTAGTGATCATCACCACAAATGAGACATGGGAATTTTGGTTTCCGTTGTGGTTGTTTTCCGATAGCAGGGGTTGGAGGTTGATTTTTTGGTTGTTCATTATTGTTGGTCTTCTTGGGTTTATTTATTGCTTTATTCTTTCCCCCAGGTTGTTGTGAAGGGGTTGATTGGAACACATTCACCTCAGAGACCTGAGTTTGAGGGGGGGTAGAAGAGAGTGTAGTCGGACTGGGAGCAGGCGTCGAAGTCGACTGCTGGGTTGTTCCAATCGACTGGGAAGGAGATTGGGTTTTGATGGAGATAATGACTCCATCCGCATGCGAGGTAGATGATGGTTTGGATGGATCATTAGTGGCATGGGTAGCATTTGGTATCAACTCGTACAGAGTACCAGATTGTGAATAAACCAAATCTAAGTACCGAGCTCGAGCAATGGGTTATTCCTCGGTGACTACACCACCCATGGAAACATCACGAGTGATCTGGGGTAACAATGATTTAGTGAACCATTCCACTAATAATTGGTCAGGAATGACCGCTTTGATTAGCCTTCGTTGTCGTCTCCATTTATGAATATGATCAGAGATATGTATGGAGGTTTTCTGACGAAGGGAGGTCAATAGTTCGGTACCCGTCTCGTATCGAATGGGTAGTTGGAAGTGTGTGAGGAAGGACATGGCGAGAGAGTTGAAATCGTGAAAAGAAGTGCGTGGTAGTTCAATGTACCATTTTGCTGCAGAACCCGTAAGCATTTGTTGAAAAAGACGCAAACGTATAGAATCGTCCATGAGGGAGTTAGATGAACACCACAAATGGAAATTCATCACGTGGTTGTTTGGGTCTTCTCCGAACTTTCCGTCGAATTTTGGGATATCAGAAGGAAGTTTAGCTAGAATAGCTGGCCAAACCGGAGAATGAAAAATAGGATCATTCGTTAACCGAGACAAGTCTGGAAAGTCCAGAGTCGCTAGGAAAGGCAGTTGTCGGTTAACCTGTGGGTAATACTAGTGTGGCATAGGAACACCAGTAGGACCATACACTGGGTTAGATGGATAATTGTAACTAGTGGGCCCTCTTGTATAAGGTTGGTGTTGACCAGGGTACACAGGATTTGAGGTGTTTTAAGAAACATATGCGAGTGGAGGATAACAGGATGGGTTTTGAGGATTATAAGCTAGATTTGGCGTTTGTCCATAAGGAAGATATAGATGGGTCCCTTGAGGGGGAAGAGATTGTTGTGAAGCTTAAGGATTGTGTCCCCCTGAGAACTGTGGCTTTCCTGGAAAAGGGATGCTCCACGGATTGGGTGTGGTAGACACATTTTGTCCTTACGGTTGATGGTAGGCTCTGGATTGAGGTTGCCCCCCAGCATGAGGGTGCCCTCCAAATGGTCCTCCGGTGGGAGGAAGCCCCCCAGCTTGAGGTAGAGTTCCCGGAATTTGGGAGCCAGACGTAGACAACTGACCGGTGCTGCTTAATGGATTAAAGCTACCAAGACCAGTTCCTCCGGGTTGTTGTATAGGTATAGAACTTCTAGGCATGACTTGGGTAGTAGCGACAGCGGAAGAGTTTAGTGCTCTATACCCAAAAGGGAGTGATGATGAAGGTCTAGGTGTTATTGGTGTGCCAATTGCAGCTTGGCTAACCATCGCATTACCGACAGGAATAGTCGGCACGTGAGGGGCCATTGTAGAATGGGTTGTCTGGAGAGAAAAAGTGGACCTTGGGCCAACGGACGATGTGTTCAGACCAACGGACGGTGTGGCTGAAAAAATGGTAGTACCAGTAAAATGGTTTAAAGGTACAGTGTAGGTGATAGGTGCGTCGGCACCTATTCCCGCTCCATAAAGATCCCGCACCATGCGCAGTGGACTTCGAACAATGTCTGCAGTCCAAAAGGGGTCATCGACTAAAGGGTTTGAATGCGACCCAGTCAGAATGTCAGAAGGATTGACGACGACAAATTCACCAGCTGAATTTAGTTGGAGAACACGTCTCTCATATCCCTCCGGAATGCGGAAAGCCTCCAGAGACTCTGAAACAATTCGAAAATTCTCTAAAGAGGTGGGAACTTCTTCTTGGGAGGTTATAGTGTCGTGAACCTTGCTTTGTTGAGGAGATTCCTCCATAGAATGAGGGGGTAAAGGGGTATTCTCTTCCATATTTTCTGGAGGAAGTCCCTGTAGCCTCCACAAATGGTGTGGAGGGTCAATGTTGGCAAAAAAGAGTCGGCGGAAAAAATCTATGGCCAACTACCGAAAAGAAACAACATACGCTAATAAAATCTAGGAGTCACAACCAAGCAAACATGACCTTCTCTCGATGACCGTACTAGTTGGTGATGAAATCCAACGTCACGTGATCAAGTCAAGAAGGGGCAGGGATATGGTGGAACAGTTACAATGGCGACCTACTTAATGGACTTATGCCTTGGTGCAAGCTTCCACGCAGTAATTGTGGATTTACCCTCAAAGGAGCCCGAGTGATTTTGACCAATGTCTGCTCCAGGTACAGTGAGACTTCCCTTCACTGTCACCTTGTGTAAGACTCTAAAGATTATGGCCACTAATGTTACCAATTCGCAGTCAGCCCCTGGGTGGGTACAGTCAAGAGTTCAGTCCGAACGTACGGGCATGGTATCTAGCCCGAAATCAACTTGAAAGGCTTCCACTCAACCTTGTGGGTATACCTTTAAGCGATCCCCATAATACGATCTGACCACTACAATCAGTCAAACCACGGAGGGATAATCTCCATAGCTTTGTCAAGTGTGACCTCGTGCGTAACCCCTGTGTGAGAGGGGGATCCCAGGCAGACTTATACGACAATTGGATTTGACTCTCCCTAGCTCAGAATGCTAATGTTTGTTTTGGAAACTTTGGAGATTTATGCTCATAGCCTAATCCAAAGTACTAATCCTAGTCCACTGTTGGTGGAGGATCCTAGAAAAGAAAATGTTCTAGATAGTTTTTAATTAGCGTTCATTTTATAGCTGTTCTTTACTCAAAAGGGGTGCATGGAAGTGAAATGGATGGAATGATGACTCAATCCCCCAAAAATGCATCAAAGATGATAAGCAGCCATTTCTTTTCGATGAAGATCTATTTAAAGGAGACAGAGAGAATTCTTTTCACTAACAAGCACTAACAAGGAATGTCCTCAAACAAATTTTCTTTCAATCAAATATGATGTGGTGCTAAAACTTTTTTTTAAAATGTCTTCTATATGCAAAATCAATCATGAAGATGTCTCTTTATTGTTTGTGTGCTAATAATGATTGATTCAAAACAACACTTCTCCTGCTAATTAATCCTTTTTGGATCAAGGAAACTCAGACAAACATAAGCAGGTTTCGTACAAACAATACACCCTCTTGTTGTGATAAAAAACAAGAAGCAAAAGAAAAGAAAACAAAGAAAACCAAGAACTTCACACAAAAAAAGATGTTGAAGAACAATGACCTCAACAAAGACCAAATGAAGAGATTCATAGACTTCTGATGTCCTTCACCAGAGTTTTTCGCTCAGTCAACAAGGAGAGAACAAAAAATGCATTGGTTTCAAACTCCCAATCAGCAGAAAATTTAAAAAATAATGAAGAAGGATACAAAATATAAACAAAAAGGTGTTTGTTCTTAAGAAATAAGGATGTCAAAGTTTAATGGGAAGAAGCATTGACTCACAGAGAGGCTCAACAAGTAAAACACAGAGACTAGACCTTGGAAAGAGCAATTCTGGAAAGGTTTTTGGCCAAAAGAGGGCCGACACTCTGGTGTAAAGGGCACCAAGCGTTATAGCACTCTGTGTAAGACAGTCAGGAGTGCTGGTGCTTTGTTAACACAGCCACAGGGGCTACAGGCTTGAAAAGCTCCTAAAAATGTCAAAAAATCCAAAAATTGCAGTCTAGTCTGGCAATCAAGCTGAGTGTGATGGGGTAGGGAGTCAATCAACTCATGAAATCAAGCAAAAAGGGGTGAACCAGGTCTAAAAACAATCGAAGGGCGAGACAAGGTCTATGAGGAGAAATCAAAACCAAAAAGTTTCGATTCGAGACTCCCCATTGGAGTCGCCAGTTTCTGTTGAAGGAAAATCTCCTTGCAGACAGGTAGATCTCCTCTTGAGAGCTAGACTTTTAACTCTTAAGATAGAAGACGCTTAACGTGGACACTGACTTCCTTTCGGATCTACACAAACTAATGGATGAGGAGGAAGGAGAAAAGAAGTACCTTTTTATCGACGTTTGTCCCTGCATGCTCCGAGTTGAGCTCTAATCTTTCGCTCCTCGATGAGCCCTGTAGACAAACAACAGTACAACCACTTCCTACTCTATTGATATTAGCTTGAAATAGATCTATGTATCATAGACAAGTTCATGTGAGATTAAACACAAACTAGAAAGAAACAGGCCAAGCGTGTCATATTAATGAGAACAATGATAGAAGTAGCTTACAACCGTAGATGCGAATGCGACGGCTTTGTCAAGTCCCCTTTGTCTAACCCTTGCTCAAAAGATCCATGATCTGGATGACAACAACTTTACTGATCACTTTCCTTCAGTTCACTATATGTTTCCTATGAGATCATAGGTTTCATGCTTCCAATTCTTCCTTCTTTCCACCATGATAGAGCCTGTTTATATAGGTTTAGAGAGGCTTAACCTCTTGAGGTATCTTTAGGGTAAGTTGAGGATTTCCCTCCTTGAACCAAGGATCTTCTCCTAATATCATGAATGAACCAGGAATTCGAATGCAACTGCCTTCCAAGATTGAAAGATCCTCCCCTTATTCTCCTCAACAGCTCAACCAATGCCCAGATTAGATAGCGCTCCCTCAAAAGGGGAATCAGGGCGCTATAGCGCTCCCTAGTAGGCTCAAGGGGGGTGCCAATGCTCTAAATATATGTAGCGCTCCTTCAGAGGCACAGTTTGGTGCTATAACGCTCCCTAACACCTTATAGGGGAGCGCCAACACTCCTAAGGGTGATGTAGGGGAGCACTCACTTCTAAAACCTTAGTTTGAAAGCTCCTTTCAGGTGGGAAGAGATATTTGACTTCAGTTAACCATCCCTCTTCCTCCAAATCAGGTGTTTGAGGTATTCTAAGTGTCTCCTTAGTGTCTTCATCATGGAAGTATGCTTTGTTTTACATTTGCGACACTTGTGAACAACATGCGACACTTGCGACAGTTGTGAGGAACATGCGACACTTATCAAAGCGAGTAATGTTGATGTGTAACACCCTCAACCAAGTTTTGGGGAAACTTTGGTTATCTTTGGAGGTTTTGGCCCACTTTTGGACTTCAACACGCTCGTGGAAGTAGGAGTGCCTAGGCAGAGCTGAGATCACGAATCTCACCTATTTTGAGGGTTATGTGGATCGAGTAAGGGGTCCTCTAGGTTTTGTAATGGGTTTATGGGATGTCGGCCCATGGGTTTTCCCCATGTTTAGGCCTCATTGTAATATTTTGTAAAGTATAAATAAAGGGGAATGTATTGTAGAAGCAAGTAGTTCTATGTGCGTCAAGGATTTGTGCTCAACTGTGATTTTGTATATTGTTCTTAGTGCTTGTGATGCTCAGTGTGGAGCAAGTGCTAAGTGTCGTGATAAGAGATTTTGGCTCTGTACATTTGACTTATTTTTGGAAGGTAAAGAAGGAGGATCTAGTTCCTAGTGCACAAATCTCCTATCTTGTGCGAAGTTCGACTCTGTGGCTTTGTGCACAGGAGTGACTGGATGTAAGATTTTGGCGAATAATAAAGAGGTGAAGCAGTTTGTGGACGTAGCCCCACCCTGGGGTGAACCACGTATATTTGGTGTCTGAATGTTTTCTTTGTGCAATGTTATTTATGTTATGCTATTTCTTAGTGCTTTTATTATGATGTGTAATGAATGTATATTTTGTTTCTTAAGTATTTTACTTATGATTAAGGGTAAATGAATTCTAGACTTAACTCACAGTGCTAAGTGCTAAGTGATCAGGGTACATAATCACTTGTTGTTACTGTGCTTATTTGTGTTTGATTATGCTTTGCAATGTTAATGAAGGTAATAAACTAATGCATGTTCACTTCCTAAGCATTAACATAATATCATGTGAAGTTCTCTTATCACATAATCGTGTCTCAACCTGGTTACAGACACCTGCGTCCTGTAATGCTCTCTGCTTCTACCTCAGGTGAGACTTCGCCTGCTTTGTAGGTGTTTCCAAAAGGGTCGGTAGTCGAGGTTTTGTTGGTGCGCTGTTAAGTGTTGAACCCTGGGTCTGCCCCTATGCCAAAAAATGGTTCTATTGTCAGGACATGAAACTGTAATTACTGGGAACTGAAGTAAAGAAAAATAAAATCTCTGTGCATAGGTATGTTACTGAAGTGTGCAACATTCTACTTGATTTACGAAGCTTTGTGCCCAGGAAGTATGTTGTTTTGAAGAAAAGAGGTAAGATGATAACAGAGGAAAGCTTTGTGCTTTGGTAAGAGAAAGATAAGTGAAATTTTTTGTTTTGAAAGCATGAATTTAAGTATGTTTAATAGATTCTGTCCTAGTCTGAAGGCTAGGGCGTAGTTGAAAGAAAGGGTTGATTTGAGTAATTTTAATGGAAATGAAGAAAGATATGTTATTCCTATGCATAGAGAGGGTTTTTGGATTGATAAGTGGATGCAGGAACCTAGAAAGAAATTTTTGCAGACTGCAGGTCCAACACTATGATCCTAGAGGAAGTGCGCAATACAAAAAAGATTAGGGAACATTTAAGAGAAAAAGAGGATTGACTTTATGTTATAATTGCAGAAGGTCAAGACATATTGCTAAGGAATGCCCTGAGGTAGGCCCTATTTGTATTTTTTGTAAGATTGTTGGTCATGAGGTTGAGGATTGTCCAAGGATTATTGCTAAAGTTGAAGGGAGGGACATAAGACAAGAAAATTATGAAAGGAGTCAAGAGACTAAGGGTATGTTAGAAAGTCATAAAGAGAAAATGTCATAGGAAGTTCAGACTATGTTATTACAGTTGGAAGAAATGAAGGATGTTCATAAAGATGTTAGTTTACGAGAAAGCTTGAAAGAAAAACAATGCATAAGTGCAAGAATAGAAGACTTCGACATAGACTGCATAGTCTTGGATGAAGAAACACAAGTGGATATTATGACAGAAGAAACTTGGGAAGTTTTGGGAAAGCCTATTGTGGTACCTTATTTAGGAAGGATAGGATTGTTTACGGGCAATATGATAACTTTATGTGCAAGAGTAACTACTGTACCTATTATTGTGCATGGAACATCGACTGAAGAAGAATTTGAAGTCATTAGATTTGTTAAGGACAATGCCCCTTTACGCCCCTTTCCCACTTTTGTTAGGTAAGACTTGGATTGAGAAGGATCAGATCAGAAGGAAAGTAGAGGAAGAAGCTACAAAAAAGAAAAAGTAAGAATTAAGAGATTTCATAGCTAGGAAAATAGACCAACTAAGAGAAGAAAGAGAGGATAAGTCGAAGCAACAGAGAAAAGTAACAATGCAGGAGGGAGATAAAGAAAAAGAATTAGCTATCAAGGTTGAAAGAATGCAAGAAGTATTGAAGGACCTATCTATCCAAGAGAGAAGTGTGCCCACTTAGGAAGCATTAAGAAATGGGACATTAACTTCAGAACCTTTGAGGGTACCTGAACAGTGTGAAGCCACTACGCTAGGGGAAGATAAGAATAAAAATGGAAAGAGGATTCCAGAAACAGTTCGAGAGACTTAGATAATAGGAACGAAGGCAGGGAAGCTCAATAAAAAGAAGG
>JASDQU010247430.1:18467-29477 GCA_032191745.1 Picea mariana
CAGAGGTATTCAACAACCTCAAAGACCTTCCCCCGAGTTGATGATTACAGCTTTTGTGCCCACCTGGCACGTCTTTTTCTGAATCCGCAGAGTTCATAAGTGCTTCCGTGCACTGGTATTCAGAGACCGCAATACTCTGTCATGCCCTCCTGGAATGAAACCACAAAGAACCTCTCAACCTTCCCCCGAGTTGATGATTTCAGCTTCTGTGCCCACCTGACATGTCCTTGTCTGAATCCACAGAGTTCAGAAGTGCTCCGGTGCACTGGTATTCAGAGGCCGTAGTACTTTGTCATGCCCTCTTGGCATGAAACCACAAAGAACCTCTCAAGCCTGAAAATGAAACAAATCCTTGCAATTGCAAACCTATAGCATACATTCACAGCATAAATAGAACACACACAGACATTCATTCAACAANAATTGATCTTTTACATGAGGGGGCTCTTCGAGCTCTTCCCTCCAAACTCACCTACCCTATTCAATGGCATTGAATGGGCTGTCTAGTCCATCATCTGGATCTAGATCTCAACCTTCAATCATTAAAGGCCTACCTACTCTACGCCTGTGCAAAGCATGGCCTCTCATCTCAACAACCTAAAACATTAAATTACATTCATTCAAATTTTAAATGAGGGTTGTGCCTCTCTTGAACATACGATTTGAATCCGCTGATGTGGCTGGCTGGCCGATGTGAATACATGCTCCTGCATCAAGTGAGCCACAGTGGACTTATTTTAATTCCAGAAGCTTAGGAGAGATAACATTTTAATAAATGCAGATGAGACCCGAAGTCTAGGGTTTGTCGAAGGATCAAAGGTCATAACCTTTGGCACTTAGAGATTTGAGAAAGCCAAAGCACAGGAGGATATTAGATTTGGGCTGTCAGATTGAAGTGTAAGTACCAATAGTTGTTGGATCCAGGAAAGGTGCATGGGGTTTAATCCCTTTGAAAGTGTACAGAAGAGTTGTGGAAACTTGTGAAATCCGAACTCGTGAAATTGATCCTAGCCATTGGTGTTGGGAAGGACACGTGGTGAAAGATTAGCATTTCGCTGATTCACACGTCGGGGATTTCAAAGGCAAGAGTCGTGGAAACTCGTGAAATCCGAACTCATGAAATTGATCCTAGTTGTTGGTGCTGGGAAGGACACGTGGCGAAAGATCATCATTTCGTTGATTCGCATGCCAGGGATTTCAAAGACAAGAATTGTATAAACTTGCAAAGTCTGAACTCACGAAATTGAAAACAACCATTGAATTATGGGAGGATCGTAGACCATTGATCTGACGCGAGCGGATTTCTAGAATTCGGTATCGGGAGGAATGGAGAAAGATGTCTCGAAAAATCCCGAAACACGAAGTCCCGATTCGCAACGAAAAGGTGTGGGTCATCAGACCTACGAGATAGTTAGCCTGGCATTAACCACTTCGAGAGAATAGAGGTATAGTAATGCCAAAACTCCCGAAGGCCATAGTGTTGAAGTTCATCCTAGCCATTGGCGATAGGAAACATGGGGCACCGGATCCTTCGCTTCAGGGTTTAGTGTACCGGGGAAAATGGATTGTGTGAGTAAGTACCCCGAATGCTGAAGTTCTGAAGCACCATACTAGCCACCTGTAGTCTTGGTATTCAATCATTGCATATGGTCCTATGCAAAGGTCGCCAAAGAAAAAGGGGCTAGGCCCTGACTTATCAATTCGATACCATTAAAAGAAAGGATTTGTCCTTGTAAGGAGAACAAAAATTTTATTTATTTCTCGCCCCATCATGGGTGTGTTACAAAATGGTCTCAGAGCATGGTTACAACACTTGGCCTGATTGGGCTCATGGAAGAGTCGCTTAAATAACTCTATTTGGAGTACTTTCAAAAGAGTGACACCCTACCTTACCTCTCTCTTAAGAAGTTTGATTTAAAAATGTTATTAAGGAAAGGAATGAAACCTTCTACTATGTGTGTACATTAAGAAATTAAACCATGTATTGTTCATGAAATAATAGAATGTTAGCTAACTATAAGTGTTTTTGACAACACTTGAACAATCAGTGAATCACGGGAAGACCCTAATACTAAATGATGACTGTGTGTCATGAAGTGGGGGATGGCTCCCACAATAGAGATGAGAAATCTGATGAAAGTAGGGCGGTGGAAACCCCTCTAGATCTGGATGAAACTGTAAGAAGCCTCAGGGCCGAGCTACAGAGTTTTAAGGCTGACAATGAGATATTGATAAAGGATCAAGATAAATAAATAGAAATTAATGCAGTCTTGCTATAGAGCTTATCCAACATACAAAGGAAACTGTAGCACGATTCTGCAACTAGTCATACAGACCGACGACACAAGAAGAGAGGTCAGAGTCCACCTGAGACCTAAAAGCATGACTGCATAAGTGATCCCACTGGGAGAAGTATTGTGAAGAAGGTCCAACCTGGAGGCAGGGGAAACTCATCAGGAGAGTCCTCTGGAAAGGAAGATGACAACCCTGAAGGGTCTTCTAGTAGCAGGGCCAGCTCACATTCTCAGAAGAAAGGAAGGAAATGGAAGCATTCCAAAACCGATGGTCCTGAAGAGTTCAAGAAATCCAAACCACCCTCCTTCGGCGGAGAGATAAAGAAGGGGGAAGAGGCGAAATCTTGGCTTCTTTGTTTAAAGAAGTATTTCAGAGTCCATGACTACTCCAAAAACTTGAAGGCTCGAATAACCATCTTCAACCTGAATGGAAAGGCTTCCATATGGTGGGAAGACCTTAGGAATGTGAAAGGATTCCATGAGATGAACTTGTCATGGAAACAGTTTGAGAAATAATTCAAGAAGCAATATCTGTCAAAAAAATACATGGATAGGAAAAATAAGGAATTCTATGAACTCCGACTGGGGCAGCTCACCATAGAGGAATTTGTCAATAAATTCCTTGAACTACTGAGGTATGTACCCTACATAAAAGATGAAAAAGAAAAAATGAAGCAGTTCATCAGTGGGTTACCTCAGAACTACCGAGATAGGATTGAGTTCGATGAACCAAGGACCTTAGAAGAAGCTATCGGGAAAGCGAGGTATTGTTATGAAAATTTTGGGAGCAAGACAAGACCCCACGAGGATTGGAAGAAAAATAATAGTTCGGGATTCCAGAAGAAAAGTTTTAACTCTTCAATATTTAAGAACTATGGAAAGGATTCTAGGGGGAACCTTCCTACTAGAAGTGTATATCAACAAAATTTCCCCTCTTAAAGTGGAAATAAACCTTTTCAGACAACCCCCATAAAGACTGATAACCTAAAGAAGGAACCCTTAAAATGTTGGGGTTGTGGAGAAAATCATAGATTGAGGGATTGCCCACACACACAACAAAACAGTAAGGGGGTCTACAATATCCAAGAAGCTACCACCATCAATGATGTGGCTAGGATCATGCCATGAATCTATGCAGCCCTAGACAATAATTAAGCCGACCACCAAGCTTTAGTAGTGGAGCTGGAAGGTATGATCACCAACCATCCAATTTCTATTTTAATTGACCGAGGTTCTAATTTGAGTTATGTAGCCCCTCAGAGTGTTGATAAGTGTAAACTACAACCAATTAGACATGTTAAACCATGGTTGGTACAACTAGCCACTGGAACCAAAAGAAAGGTGGCAGAGGCTATACCAACTTGCCAATTCATCATAGGTGGATTGCCCACCCGAGAGACCCTTAACATACTTCCCTTGGGATCTTATGACTTGTTGATTGGTATGGACTGGTTGGCTTGTCATAAAACTAAAATGGGTTGCTATCATAAAAATTTAGAATGTGTAAACGAAGAAGGGAGAAAGATGACCCTCCAAGAGATTTAGAAGCCTGTCTCAGTGAGACAAATATCGACCCTTCAAATGAAGAAGTATTGTAGAAAAGGGTGTTCCTTGTATGCAATACAGGTGTTGGAATTCATTGAAAATGACAAACCAAACCTAGAGGACCACCCCATATTAAGAGAATACAAGGACGTATTCCTAGAAGAAGTACCAAGTCAACCTCCGAGAAGGGATATTGACTTCTCAATAGAACTTACACTGGGAGCAGTACCAGCATCTAGAATGCCATACAGAATGAGCATGCAAGAGCTTGTTGAGCTCAAACTACAACTAAAGGAGATGATGGAAAAAGGCTACATCCGACCCAGTGTATCTCTGTGGGGAGTGCCTGTCCTGTTTGTGAAAAATAAAGATGGCACACTCCGACTGTGCATAGTACAGACAACTCAATAAGGCAACCATAAAGAACAATTACCCCTTACCAAGAATCGATGACCTATTTGACCAATTGGGAGGTGCATCCATCTTCTCAAATATCAACCTAAGATCAGGCTACCATCAAGTCCAGATTAAGGATGAAGACATCCACAAAATAACCTTCAGGACGAGGCATGGTCACTACGAATTTGTGGTGGTTCCATTTGGGTTAACCAATGCCCCCGCCACTTTTATGTGCTTGATGAATAATCTACTTAGCAAATTTCTAGACAAATTTTTATTGGTTTTCATTGATGATATCCTAATATACTCCAAGAATAGGGAGGAGCACTAAGAACATCTTAGACTCGTACTTCAAGTACTAAGGGAGAATCGGCTCTACGCTAAGTTTAGCAAGTGCGATTTCTTTCAAAATTAAGTCCACTACTTAGGCCATGTCATATCTAAGGAAGGGGTGGAAGTAGACCCTGACAAGATCAGATCCATTATGGAATGGCCTACCCTGAAAGATGCATCTGATATTAGGTCCTTCATGGACTTAGCAGGATACTATACAAGATTCATAAAAGGGTTTTCCAATATTGATTGTCCAATCATTACCCTTCAGAAAAAGGGGATTAAATTCATTTGGACGTCAAAATGCAAAGAAATATTTCAGGAACTAAAATACCTCCTAACCCATGCACCCGTGCTAAAGATTGCAGACCTGAATGATGATTTCCTTGTGTTTATAGATGCTTGTAAGGAAGGACTTGGAGGAGTCCTTATGAAAGAAGGATGTGTAATATGCTATACGTCCCGGAAATTAAATGAGCATGAGATCAATTATGTGACCCATGACCTAGAGTTGTCTGCCATAGTACATGCTTTAAAAATGTGGAGACACTACCTCCTGGGTAGAAGATTTGTGCTTATGATAGATCATTGTGGATTGAGACACATGTTTGATCAACCAAAACTCAATGCCAGGCAAGCGAGGTGGATGGAAATCCTAAGTGAATTTGATTTCAAAATCAAACATATAAAAGGAAAGGAAAATAGGGTGGTTGATGCCCTTAGCAGAAGTATAAAGACGATTCATCTAGAAGCAGTAAGCACCTGCAAAAGGATGTCAGTGAGAGAATTAGAAATTCACAAGAGACAGATGCATTCTTTAAGATCGTGACTTCATAACTAAGGCAAGAGCCTACAGGGCTGAAGTATGAAGGCTACAAAATGCTCGAGGAAGGGATGCTGACTTACAGAAACAGATTGATATTACGAACTGTGACGACTTGAAGAGGTTCATAATGGATGAACTGCATAAGAGACCATATACTGGTCACTCGTATATCAGAAGATGATCATGACCACTAGGAAACAATTCTATTGTCCTAGGTTAAAGAAAGACATAGCTAACTATCTAGCTAATTTCCTAGAATGCCAGCAAGTTAAGATAGAGCATCGGCATCCAACAGGATTATTACAGCCCCTACTGATTCCAGAATGGAAATGGTAAACCATCTCCATGGATTTCATCACCGGATTACCAAAGTCGACCAAGAAAAATGATCCCATCATGGTCGTGGTGGAAAAACTGAGTAAGTCTGCCCATTTCATCCCCGTCAAGTCAACTTGCAAGGAAATAGATATTGCCAACATCTTCATGAAGGAGATATTCAGACTGCATGGCATGCCCAAGGAAATTGTATCTGACAGAGATACCAAATTCACTTCAAACTTTTGGAAATCCCTAATGGTTGGTTTCAAGACTAAATTTTTGTTCAGCAAGCCTATCACCCTCAAACTGATGGAAAAACAAAAATAGTAAACCAAATAGTAGAGGACATGCTAAGAATGCACGTAATGCATTAGCCTAAGAAGTGGGAAGACTACCTACCATTGGTAGAGTTTTACTACAACAATGGTTATCAGGAATCCTTAAAGATGAGCCCCTTTGAAGCCTTCTATGGTATAAAGTGAAAGATCCCAATCAGCTAGAGTAATCCAGTGGACAGAATTACAATCGGACCCGACATGCTGAAAGAAATGGAACAACAAGTAGTGTAGATAAGGCAAAATCTGAAAATTGATCAGGATCAACCGAAAAATTACACCAACAGAAAGAGAACTCCCCGAAGAGTTCAAAGCTGAAGACCATGTCTATCTCAGAGTTAGATCCCAGAAGAGTTCCCTGAGTATGGGAGCCTGTGCCAAGTTGGAACCTCGGTATTCTGGACTCTTTGAAGTCCTAGATAGAGTGGGACCTGTAGCCTATAGGGTAGCACTTCCTCCCACTGTAAAGGCACATAATGTTTTTCATGTTTCATTATTGAAGAAATATGTACATGATGCTAATCATATAATTGACTAGTATGTGATCCAGGTGGAACCAGAGGGAGAATTCCTGCCAGAACCCCAATGTATATTAGATAGGAAGGAAACATCACTCAAGAATTGAACCATTGCACAGGTCAAGGTGCAATGGAAACACTTTGGCCCAGATGAGGCTATGTGGGAAATGGAAGATGCCATGAGGTAGGCATTTTCGATTTTGTTTACTCCTGTACATACATATCATATTGGTAGATAGAACATCGAGGATGATGATTCCTTTAAGGGGGAGGGAATTGTAACACCCTGTTTCCCCCAGTCTGTAAATATAACTATATGGACCGAGGATCTATGGAAAACTTAAAAGTGTGAATGTTTGATTTGATGGACCTTGTGTAGAAGGTTAATGAATGTAAATTTTGATTATTGTAAAAGAAAATGTTATGTGTTGCATGACTGTTGAGAGAGGGGATGTGCTAAGAAAGAGAGACCACGATTGCTAACGAAAAGGTGCTGGAGGGGACCCGGAATGGTTTCATTAACCTCCACCGAACGAATACCATGTCGGAGTTAGTGTTGCTTATATCAAAACAACCCTCTAACCAGGAATGAATTCCCATCAGGATGGTAGGTGGGAAGGGCCTCCTCAAGAGTTAATGAGGGATGGAAAAATATGCCCATCGGTATGGCTTTCGTACCTGACCACGGATAGGGGGATTCGAGCCACACGCAACCATGCTGAGGAAGGCAAGAAGGGAAGAGCGGTGGATAGGGGGGAGGTCTTTGAAGAATGCAGAGATGAGAGCGGAAACTCTCGGGTCCAAGGAAGGATCGAAAATGAAAAGTGAGTTCTGATCACAAAGAATGGAGACCGAGTCAAGAGAAGGAGAGTAACCTTCATCCTCGTCTATTCTTGTATAGGGAGAAGGAGAGTAACCTTCGTCCCTAACTTCCGTTGAGCTGGAAGTAAGAGATTGAGTCTCAAAGCATCGTGGCCTAAGCTTAGGGCTGGCCAGTGATAAATCCATTGCGAGTGACTGAGCCTATGGTTGGGTGGAAACGAGCACTCCTCTCAGCAGTTGCATCACACCTTGTGGTACTGATAAGTGTTTTATGCCTTGTATTTTGAATTGAAAATCATGGATGCATGCTCGTGTTTATATGCTCATAAATGGTTTCTGTATAGAAGTGATTGCCTTGTGTTTTGGATTGGAAATAATGGATGTATGTTTATACTTATATGTCCATAATCGGTTTATGTATAGAATGAATAAGTCCAGAATACGAGTTCGTTCCCTTGAGAATCACCCCATCTACTTGATTCTCATTATGTTCTGGTTTAATTTCTCAAAAGCACCTTCCCCGAGGAATTACCTCACATCCAAGATTTGGAGTGAGTTCCTTGAAATGGCTACCGTTACAGTAAACTCATGAGTTTACCTTACCCCTGTTCCATAATTCATAGCTCGGCGAATTAAGAAGGAACTTCATTCAGGTCGGTAGTCTAAGGGACTTTGAACTGTACCTGATCCCTTATCCAGAAACTTGACTGAGAGTAGGGATAATTACCCAAGAATCATCTAAAGGTTCATGTGACCGAGATCTAGGAATCCTGTGCAAGAAGGAGTTAATTTCGAAGGTTTCAGAACCTTGGGAGCTCGAAGCCTTGAGGGGTTGAATTTAGTTTCCTAAGTTTAAGAAGGATAACAAGTTTCAAATATCAAAAGGGAATACCCATTTGTTTGGAAGACGAATGGATGAGATCCTTTCGGAAGGATTCGAGGCCTGTCACGACCATTAGATTTGAAGAGGGAGTGCAGGTGTTAACTCCTCGACTCCTTCAGTCTTCACAAGAAGTGATGAAATTTGATTGTATATCCAAGGATCTATCAGGACCCTCCTTGACTGTCGATCTAACATGAGTGGGTTAGTACAAAGAGTGAGCTGGAGTGGACTTATTCTAAGTTCAAAAGCTTAGGAGAGATAGCGTTTTAAGAAACACAGATGAGACTCGAATTCTAGGGTTCGTTGAAGGATCAAAGGTCGTAACCTTTGGCACTTAGATATTTGAGAAAGCCAAAGCGTAGGAGGAGATCATATCTGGGCTGTCATATTAGAGTGTGAGGACCAATAGCCATTAGATCCAGGAAAGCTGCACAGGGTTTAAGCCCTTCAAAAGTGTACAGAAGATTCGTGGAAACTCACAAAATTGATCCTAGTTGTTGGTTCTGGAAAGGATAAATGGCGAAATATCAGCATTTCGTTGATGCACACATTGGGTATTTCGAAGGCAAGAGTCGTGGAAACTCGCGAAATCCAAACTCGCAAAATTGATCCTAGTCGTTGGTGCTGGGAAGGACACGTGGCAAAAGATCAACATTTCGTTGATTCACACGTCATGGATTTCAAAGGCAAGAGTCGTAGAAACTCGTGAAGTCCGAACTTGTGAAATTGAACATACTCATTGAATTACATGAGGATCATAGACTGTTGATCTGACTTGAGTAGATTTTGGGAATTCGGGTATCGAGAGGAACGGAGAAAGCTATCTCGAAAAATCTCGAAACGCAAAGTCCCGATTCGCAGTGAAAAGGCGTGGGCCGTCAGACCTACGATATAGTCAGCCCGCTGTTGACCACTTTAGGAGAATAGAGGTCTAGTATCGCCAAAACTCCCGAAGGCCGGAGTAGCGAAGTTCATCCTAGTCGTTGGCGATAGGAAACATGGGGCACCAGATCCTTCACTTTGGGGTTTAGTGTACCGGGGAAAATGGATTGTGTGAGTAAGAACCCTGAATGTCGAAGTTTCGAAGCACCATACTAGCCACCTATAGTCTTGTTATTCGGTCATCGCATATGGTCCTATGTAAAGGTCGCCAAAGAAAAATGGGTCAGGCCCTGACTTCTCAATTCGAGAACATTAAAAGAAAGGATTCGTCCTTGTAAGGAGAACACAAATTTTATTTATTTATGGCCCCATCGTGGGTGTGTTACACTTTGGGATCCCACAAACCATTGTCTCAGATCAGGACATTTGGTTCCTCAGCACATTCTGGTAGAGCCTCTAGTCACTGCTGGATACCAAGCTCACCAAATCCACTGTCTTCCACCCCTAGACAGATGGCCAAACTGAGGTCATCAATCAAATGATCCTAAATATCCTACACATGTACAATTCGAAGCACCCCTACACATGGGATGAGAGTGTTCCATATGTCCATCATAGCTACAACTGAGCCCTGCATAGCTTAACTAGCCACAACCCCTTTCAGGTGGGGTTGGGATTCCAACCATTGGGCTTCATGGATGTTGCACTACCCTTGGCGACCACCTCGAACGACTCATCCCCTGCTCCACCAGAAGCTAACAAAGCCACCCAGTTCATTAAGCGGATCCATCACATCCGCCAACCGATTCAATATATTTTATAAAAGTCCAATGCCAAGTACAAGCAAGGCCATGATCAACATCGGGTGCCACATAAGTTTCAGGTGGGCGACAAAGTTTGGTTGCACTTGCAGAAAGAATTCTTTACAGGGCCCCATTGGAAGCTTCTCCCACTCCGGTATGGGACATACACCATCACCAAGGCTGTGGGTGACAATGATTTTTCTCTCAACATCCCCCCTTTCCTTAGCCTACACCCAGTCTTCAACGTGGCTCTCCTTCGACCATATTTCCCACCATTGTTGGACAAATTAGAGATAGAAGAGCAGTTGACACCAACAGAGATCAACCCTGACTGCATGAAACATGCATCTAGTGATCATATGGTGGACACATAGATCAATGGCACCCGACAAAAAAGGATCCAGCTTTATCGAGTTATCAAAGCAGGGCAGCTCCTGCACCAAGGAAAGTGGCTCACCCGGGGCCAAATTCAACAAAAATTTCCTCATCTAATGGGGGAAATCAACGCAATGGAGACCATTTCTTCCTAAGAGGAGAGGATTGATCCATATGGATTTTGGTGGCTTCCCACCTATTCCAACTGGTTCATTTTGGCAGTTTTCCAGTTTGGCAGTTTTTTTCCTAGTTTTCGGGTCCCTGACTTGCAGGGCCATTTTGAGGCCCTAAACAGTGTTTTTAGGGCTCGCCACAGTAGAAAATCACCTCTAATACAAAAAAAAAATGTGTACTCCTCAGATAGACCTTTCCAATGGGCTATCGTGCACCTAAAACGAAGATCATATGAAAATGTTACGACCCCAGGAAGTTGATGTACTAACTTACCCAAATGGGGCCCACATGACTTTTGGCGCTTCATCTCCTAGGGTTAGGCTTTTGGATGTCTAGGATTTTTGACATTCTTGTTTATTATAAAAATGTCGTCAAAGCCTCATTGTAATCATCTTCTTGCGAATGAGTGCAACCATCACATCTCTTCTCAGAGACAAGCTGCCACCATTCCAACAAGCTTATTTTCCGCTGCATTTTATAGTTTCAAGTTATTTCCTTATTGA
>JASDQU010247431.1:0-12891 GCA_032191745.1 Picea mariana
CTTCTTTCCCCGTGCATTTAGGAGGGAAGACCGTGTGTGTCGAAGTAGAGGTAGTCGATGCTCCCCTCGACTATAACCTCTTGTTAGGAAGGAGTTGGACTTATGCCATGCAAGCCGTGGTTGCTACAGTTTTCTGTGTCTTGTTGTTTCCACATGAGGGTCGGATAGTGACCATCGATCAATTGTCTTTCTCTAGACCTGACCCTGCATTGGGGGCATCCACAGTCCCTATGATTGATAATCATCAACCCGATGTCGTCAACGTAGGGGTTGGTTTGTGCCCATCTTTGATGGGGACCTTCGATTACCTGCCCCCTCAAGGCGATATCAAGTTTATATCCAATCACCATAAGGTTGAGATTTTTCAAGTTTCGTCATTCCGCACGACTTACTNACTTGTAATTCGAGTACAATCATGTTGGATACAACTGACTTAAAACCTCGTCTGCCTTACCACGTAGCATTTCAGATAGTAGTGGCTTATCCCACGAAAACTTTACTTAGAATATTTTCTACACGGTGGTTGATGAGGGCACCTTGACATGCGTTATGTTGTTGGCATGTTGGAAGGCCATTGGCCAGTCTATTTTGTCTCCGTCACCTACTCTCCTCACTGCTTTTGATGGTCATTCGTTCCGACCACATGGTATCATTCCTTCTTTCCCCGTGCAGTTAGGAGGGAAGACCGTGTGTGTCTAAGTAGAGGTACTCGATGCTCGCCTCAACTATAACCTCTTGTTAGGAAGGAGTTGGACTTATGCCATGCAAGCTGTGGTTGCCACAATTTTTCAGGTCTTATTGTTTCCACATGAGGGCCGGATAGTGACCATCGATCAATTCTCTTTCTCTAGACCTGACCCTGCATTGGGGGCATCCATGGTCCCGATGATTGATAATCCTCAACTAGATGTCATCAACGTAGGGGTTGGTTTGTGCCCATCTTTGATGGGGACCTTCAATTACCCGCCCCCTCTAGGCAATATCAAGTTTATATCCAATCACCATAAGGTTGAGATTTTTCAATTTTCATCATTCCGCACGACTTACTTCGATGATCCATGGATACTTCCTTCCCCATCAGCCACGATGGATGAGGCAGGGCACCCGGGTATGTCCATGCCCTTGTCCATCGCTGAAGTAGCGTACTCTTTAGTCTAGCAAGCTTCAGCTAACACTGATCCAAATCTTGCACAAGAGTTATATCCACTTCTATAGCCTATTTAGGCTCATGGTTCTCTCGCTAACACCGATTCGTTAGACTTAGTCTTTCCCTCTGATGAAGCAGTAATCGAAGAAATGACTAGTCCAGACAAACCTTGGGAAGATCTTCATCACAGATCATATTTCCGCCCAGAGTTAATCTGAATCAAAGCAGGAGAATTCACCGTGATTATGACTGGAGATAGGTCTTGTCATACTAATCCCTTAGCTACACATAAGATCTATGCTAAGGGTAATATGGCAACCATTGCTGAAACGATACCTATCAATATATCCAGAACCCCTGGCGTCATAGACGATGTTTTCGTCGGAGCATACAACTCCCCTGAGGAGATGCCAGGCATCGACCCACAAAGAGTCTATCATGAGCTAACTTTGTTGCTTTTCAAGCTTGCTTTGAGATTTGAAAGCAACATTCGACGAGACTGCATTTATGCTTTTTGATCTCATCCAAACTAACTGAGACAAGTAACCATTATGGAGTCTTCTTTAAGCCCTTTTTAGAATCCTTAAAGATGAAAAGATTGTCGAGTGACCTTGTTTCTTCACACTCGTTCAATTGGTCCAGAAGAAAATTCCTTAAACGGGTCTTCTTTTAAACCCTTTTCAGACCCTCTAAACATGAAAAGATTGCTGAGAGATCTTGTGGCCTTTCACGCTCATTAAACTGAAAATTGAAGTCACATCTGTCCGAAAATAGTTTACCCCTTTTTTCGGTCCGGACGGTCAACTGTACGAACAAAGGTATACTCTATGGAACTTCTGTTCTTTAGAAGAGTACTCTTAGGTATAATTTTATCCCTTTTTCGGGCCTGAGGGACTAAACTTATGAAAAAGGAACCCCCATGGAGTCCATAGTTAAGCTCTTTTCAGACTCCCTAAAATTGAAAAGATCATCGAGTGACCTTATTCTTTCACACTCGTTAAATTGGTCCAGAAGAATATTCCTGACGGAGTCCATAGTTAAGCTCTTTTTAGACTCCTTAAAAATGAAAAAATGGCCGAGTGATCTTGTCTTTATCACACTCGTTAAAATGGTTTTGCATAGACGTCTCATTGGTGCTAGTTTATCCTTTTTTCGAACTGACTAGACTACCTTCAAAAAAGGTACCCCAATGGAGTCTCCTTTTATGTTTTTTCAGACTCTCTAAATATGAAAAACCATTGAGCTTACCTTCTCTGGGCTCGTTAAACTTACATCGAAGGATGTTACCATTGTCTATTTTCTTAACCGCGTTTGCATACCTTATACGCCATCCTTGTAATAGTTTGATTTTGCGTCTTAACACCTTTGGCCCTCAGAGGATTTTTCCCGAGTATCATTCTACTAGAACATCAGTCTTGTCCTTGTGCCTTGAGCTTGTATGTTTGCAACACTCATTCCTCCTTTGTAACGTGATATCCCTTTATTCTTTTTCCACAATTATTGAAAAGAACCAAAAAAATCAAATATACCCCAAAAAGAGGAAGGAAAAAGTATTTTCTTTATTGGCAGCATAATGAGTCGCCCTTGGATAAAGCACATTTGTCCATTTGTTCATCAGACTATGGGATGTAGTACGACCTTAGGAATCTTTTCTCGCTATATAGAGTTGTGTCCTCCAGTGTTTGGTTATCCTTCCACACATATGGAGAGTTTGTGTTGCATGTTGCTTCGTAGAATTATGATTAATGCTATGTTGCCTAAGTCTCATCATTTGTTGTGATTTTATACAAGGGAAGTTTGTCACCAAGCCTGAGTTGGCCCCTCTGCAATATGTTTCTTGTCCTCATACCCGACCATCCTGAACATCCAATCAAGTCCTTGTTCGAAATCATTGAAGCCTTCAGTCTGATCATCAAGATTATCAAGTCCATGATCGATGAGCGATCGAAAACCTCTGGGTAGTGCAGTCGTACACTCATATTACACTCCTACCCGAGTTTTTAATATTTTGAATTTGTTGCTCGAGCTCTGAAGATCTCATCTCCAGCCATCAGGCCGAATCAGCTTTTGGAAGATGGATACTCTATATGTATATCTTTCTGATTTCGAGATGTAGCTCCACTGTGTATTGTTCGCGACTACCTTTATATTTATTTGACATGGATCTACAGTGTATTCGATTGGTATCCATGATTCTATTTTATCCCAAGCATGAGTATGCCCGCCTCGATGAGACATGTGTTATTTTGCAGACGGCGCCTCTCGGTTCCTGATCCTTGGGCTCAATCGTTCGACACATCAGTAAAGATTGGTAGTGTATTTCGGCCATTAGATGCTCTTCTGACCTCACACATTAGGGGGCATCTGTTATAACCCTAAATTTCACCACACATCCTTACCTGGCATTAGGCCATCTCATATCCTTTCTTTGCCCAAAGCACTGCTAAACAACTCTTTGAAAATCCTCTTTTATAAAGGCCCAGGTGCCTTACTCCATTACTTCACGCGTGTACACGATGGCTGACCCAAAACAGCCTGCATGGACCAACAAAAGCACGAAAAAAGAAAAGTTGCCGACGAAACACAAAAGCTATGGGTGAGTTAACTAAAACTCCCAGCCATGCATGGCCGAGGGTTCGTCCAAATACCTAGCTCCTTATAGCCTATAAAAGAAGGGGTAGGGGTCCCATTTAGAAGAGGAAAAATATAGCAAAGAAACTCTGCCCATTTACGTATTCCCATTGTCCCAACCCTTTAGCCTTTCCTTGCGCCAAAAGAGATTCAAAGCAAAGTAGTTGGAGGACAGTAGAAGAGGATCCCAGGATCAGGTTCAAGGAGCGGTGGCTGGTCTCAACTTTTGTAATTTGAATCATTCAAAGTAATAAAGAAAATGCTTTTCCCGTCCCAATTCATGAACTTTTATAGTTTGATTAGTACATGTTTTGGATTTCTAACCCATTAGTATATAAGTAGGATGCAATTATAGTTGTTTCTTGTCTTGGATGCAGGTCATCTTTGGAAGGAGTATTGCGAACAAATAATCAAGTAGAATGGAGGATTGACATCAAATGCTAGAACCGAGGTAGGTTGATCTTTCCATGCATTTACTAAGAAAAGGGGATTTAAATCTAGGGATGAAGGTAGAAAGTAGTTTCTCTTCGGTCATATCTGCATGCAAAGTCTGAACTCTTTTTGCTAGTCCATAGGGAGATTTCCCTCAGAACACTTGGTGAAGCAGTAGGTCGAAGTAGCTTGATCCAAGATCGAGGCATTTTAGGCAGAGTTAACTAGAGAAAAGTGACTAGGGACGAGTCACAGGTGATTTTTGGGGGCATGTTGGCCCTCGACCAACTTTTGGAGAACCTTGGTCATGTTTGACCATTTTTGGGACTTCGACAGACTGGTCAAAGATGAAGCACCAGGAAAAGCAGATATCGTGGGATCTCGGCCCCTTTTGGGGGAACTTTTGGGTTTAGGGTTTATGTAATGAGTATGGGATGTTGGCCCATGGGTTTACCCATGTTTAGGCCCATTTTGTAATGTATAAATAGAAATATAGGCAATGTAAGTAGGGAGACCTGGTAGAATCGATTTAGTGTGGAGCTAGAGGCTTTGTGCATGCTATGTGTTAAGACTTGCAGAGATAAGTTCAAGTGATTGTAAGAATATTGTGTGCAGACTGTGTAAGAATAATTTTTGGTGTGACCTAACTCGGGAAATGAGGATCTGGCAAGGTGCGCGTAGATCTCATGTCCTATGCAGAGTGGGGTTTTTGGGCTCTGTTCATGTAAGAAGATTGATAGAAGATAATAAAGAAAAGAAGAGTTGGTAGACATAGCCCCATGCTGGGGTGAATCACGTATATTGTGTGTTATGGTTTCTTTGTGCATTATGGTTGTTATATTGTTGATATGATTTAAGATTAGTGTAGTAGTGAATGTTTATATGAATCTGGTATGATAGATTAGGTTCTTAGTGATTTAAATGAATGCTAGATCTGATATCTTTCAATATGCTAAGTGCTTAGATGTGTTAGATCTGGTTGAATATTGTGTTGTTCTGTAATTAGGGTTTGGATCTACGATGTGAATAAGGGTTAAATACTTTTGAATGCTAACTACTAAGTTCTTTGTTAGAGTGGTGTAATCACAGATCTGTGTCCCAGCTAGGTTGCAGACATTTGAGTCCTGCAACCACCCATGCCTCTACCTCGAGTGAGACTTAATCTTCTTCACAGGTGTTTCTGAAAGGGCTGGTAGTTAGGGTTTTGTTGGTATGTTGCTGAAGTGTTAAACCCTAGGTCTTCCCCTATGCCAACAAGGTGTATTATGGATTATATCCTCCGATGACTTCCTTTCTAGGCTATACGGTGGGAATTGCAGCTATTAAACAAACACAGACTTATATTTAGAAGCATTACAACATTACAAAAAGGCTTAGAGTGATCTTGATGCTAAAAACTCCATGGATATCATCTAACCATATAAATCTATCTCTAATGTCGCTTTTTCCTTTTGTAGTTTTTTCTTCTTGGGAGCTCTACCTATTTTTTCTCTTCTCCACTCACTCGACTCACAAAACCCCTCGCACGCTTATGGAAATTTACTATAGTCCACATAGCCTTCTGGAATTAGGGAAATCTTAATTTCTTCACCAACTCACCTTTTTTCAACTCCACATTCCCTTGTGCTACTGGAATTAATCATTGGAGAATATTTCCCAATCATTCCTTTCTTGATACCGATGTGCGATGTATTTATTTCTAGTGTGCCTAAAAAATAATACCAGTGTGCATATTTCATGTCTTGGAATTGGTGCACAATATCCATCTACGTATACAAGGTCAAGGTCTTATCGGCCATAGTAGTGATCATCTCAAACATACTTTGTTGCTCAACCCAAATTGCAGTGATTTCCTTTGTTTTCATTGTCATGGCTAGCATCATAGTGGCACACTCCCTGGGAGAAAAATAAGCTAGATCTCACTTTTGTTGTGTGGAATCTACCTATACCACATGAATCTGATCCGCGATTGTAGATACTTTCGGTGGATTTGGAGATGGGCCCACAGGGCGAAGCCGCAGTGGACCAATTTGGATAATGCTTCCACCCGTCGTTGGATATTGTGGAGAGCATCTTGTGTTGGCTCAATCAATTGCTAGATTTTTGTGGTGAATTGATCTTGGAGTTGCATGGTGACTGAATCAAGTATCTTAAAAAGTATGCCTACTTCCAACAGGTCATTCAAATCCCCAGGGGGGGGTCACCAAATCACTATAGCGAGAATTAGTAAAATCCAAATGTAATGAAACTTTGTCCTATATTTTTTGGCATCTAAAAAATCATCAATGAATTCATTCAACACATACTAATCCCAAGAAACCTAAAAACCATCTACACACCATTCCATTAAGATGACTACCCTAAATGGGAACTTCTCCTTTGTAAAAGTGCGAAGGATTTTGTAGGCTATCAATTGCAGAGAAAAGTGAACCAGTCGGGATTTTATTTTTAAAATGAGTACACCACACTGAACATGGTGGGTACTATATGTGCCATAGATCTCATGCTATGCAACATATTTAGTAGCTAAGGCATTTTCTAGCTTATCTCCATGCATGGGTATGCCGGTAATGTGACAAATTTCTAGTTCATCGACCAAATAATTCCCACCCAACCAGAAGTATCCATCATGTAGGAGGGTAATTAAAATGTGGACACATAGGGTGATGATCTCACTATGCCGAAAATAAGGGTAGTCGATCAGAGGGAGAATTTCGGCTTGCGGGAGGGGTTGGGCCCATTCTTGGGTGAGTACTAATGACTTATTTTTTATAATTCAAACGGTGCAGGAATAATGGTGGAAGGCCAAGGTAGAGAACTGCTTAGGTTTTTGGACATCATAATTGGTGAATTGGACATCTTACACTTTCCCTATCTGGGAACCTATGAAATGCACATGTCGAGGCAATGTCGACTCTTTTGTTTTCCAGTCTATAGAAACCCTGGATCTATTACGACCATGTGGTCTTCTTGACGAAGCCATGGGAATGATGTCAGTGGGGTTCTGCAAAATTTATGGCTAGGTAAAGAGGATGAAATTTCTATTCACTATTCCTACTACTATGTCTTTTTTACTAATATTGGGGGGCCTTTTATAAATGGAGGAAATTCTATGCCGAGCCAACCAAAATAAATTGTGAGAATGGAAATTTACTGAGTGGGTATTGTGAGACAGCTAGGAGGTGTTTGAGGAGTAACCATTGTCATCTTTTGACTCATGCAGATGTACCCCATCTCGATAGTCCCATCAAACTATAAATGGTCGGACATTCTGTGAGACACTACTATCAACATTCATGACCTGAGAAACATATCAATACTTATGCATTAAATAGTGTATGATGACCAATTTTACCATCAAATGTGTGGGAACTCTAGAAAGGTCGTAGCATTTACTACTTTGAGCTTCACAAATGATGTTTTTTCTAGGTACTGTATAATGAACACAACATTATCTTCATTCGTTGAGGAGACTGGGGCCTAAAGTGTGACAGGGACATCTTCATAAATGCACAAATGTGATCCTTCAAGGGAGTCACACATGTTTAATGTGCCTCCTGGCATGCGTGGTGTAATACCCCAAGGCTGAGCCCTTGTTGAATTGTAATTAAGTTTATAGACTGGTGAGCCAAGTGTTTATAAGCTAGGTGGCTTATGTGATTCTAAAGGCCGGTGAGCCTATTTTTGTATATGTAATCATGCATATCATTAATATAAAATACATTGCTACATGTAGACCGACCATGAAGAAATAATTATGGGGGACTAAGCTCCACTAGGGTGGGTAAGGGGAAGGGTCTAAGAGGCTAGGGAAAAAGAGCTAATCTTGAAGAGATTAACCCCAAGGGAATATTATAATATATTTTCCTAAAATACTAAGGTTTGTGAAATAACCTTGTTATTCTAATTTCCTTTAGGGGAAAGGAACGAACTCCAAGTGGAGAAGAACTATCTCCCAAGAGAGCCATGTGTCAATCTGGGTGCATGCAGTTTTATCTGGGAAATAAGTCATTGTGGGGGGCCTCAACGATTCTTTCTAGGCTCCCAATTCACATACTCATGCACTCAGACTGATCATTCATGCATCATCCACTTCCTCCATTTTTTTACCTATGCAGGCTCTGTAACCTGCAACCCCACGAAGCTAACCCATACTTTTCCTGTGAAGCATAGAAATTTTGTATTGTGACTGAGCCAAATCGCACCTTAGCCTTTTGTTGTTTCTTCCCATGTTTTTATTTGGACTGGTGGGGTTTACTGTCCTTACCAGAGCCATACCCGATTTTTTGTTGTGTTTACCCGGACTAGATTGGTGTGGGAGCTACACTGAAGAAGTAGGTTGTTAGGCCTATGAGAAACTCTCTCCAGGTGAGAGAGGTTGTTGGGGAAGTGATTTTCCTAGAGGGAGCCTCACGATAGTTGTAGTTCTATGAGACTTTTTGTCCAACCTACTGTTGAATCCCTGGAAGGGGAGTGGGGTAGTTGAAGGACTATCGAGCAGAGAAGGGGCACATTCCCTGGGGTGGGACAAGCATGCAGGGAATGAGGGACTATAAGCTGTGGACATGAGTGGAAACTTGGGGAAAGAATCCTTCCTATAGATTTTGTAACCTCAGCCTTGCCTAGGATTTCCTTTACCCTGGGTGGATTTTAGTCCCATCTCGAGGGGTAACCCACTATTAATAGCTTGGAGAAATGTGGTATAAGTTTGGGAGATTCATGGAAGGTATGTATGCAGTTGGTGGCCTTCTTAAACAAATAAGTACTATTTATACATGCTTAATTACATTTTGTATGTTACACATGTTTTTATTTACTGTATGATTCTGCATAATTATGTGTATGTTAACAGAAAGTAAATGTTTATTTTAATGTAATAAGTATGATAGTTTCTGCATATGAAATTTTTTTAGTGACGTGAACTCAAGCTTTGGAGGCTGGGGGATGTCAAAAATTGGTATCAAAGTGAGGTTAGAGTAGAATTGTAGTCACATACCCCGGCTTGGCAGCCCAGGTATGTTACAAATTGGCATCAAAGCCCATGGTTTCAACAATGAACCTAGATGGGCCACAAGTAAGGAATCTGGAGTCAAAATTCCACAGGGATTTGATGTACAGAGTGCCAGAGGGGAAGTAAGAGAGATCCTGGGTGGTAATGGAAAGCTTAGGAGGAGTGTTGGAGTGATTATCATAGTAATCATGGTTAATAACCAAAATATTGAATTTGAGCCATGGGATATGCAGGGGGGGAGGCAAACCCTTCCCAACCATTATATCTGGAGAAGATACATGACAGTTAACCTCCAATTCCTTCAGACTTCATGAATTTGGAGAATTTTATGTTTTGTTCAGAAAAGGGGCCAAAGCCCGAAGTTCTGAAGTCCTAGAGTGATTTTCAACCATAGATCATCCATGAGGAGGAGAGCCATGGATTTTCCCTGAGTATTTCGGAGGTTCAGAGTTCAGGGAAATTGGTTGAAGTGTGTGTAGAAGGGACTTCCTCCTGAAGTCCCGAAGTCCCAAACTCCATAGTTAATCTGGACTTGCAACACCTCTTTTCCATCAGTCGGGGAGGCGCTACTTCGCGAAATAACAATCTCATACTTAATTATATATATATGACATGTATTTAAGCAAATGAAACACATTTAAACTCAGAGTAAACATAAGAATTACCGCTAACACAATATTTCCTGGCATTAACAATAATTCATCCACACAACAGAATACATGATAAAATATAAGCATCAAAGGCATGCAAAACATAACATTTAACATAAGATGATACTTATCTTTGAAACTATGGTAAATCTTTCAATCAGGTGTAGTCCTTCCATGGACCTCCCAGCCTTAGACCACACTGCTCATCAAGCTCAGCAGTGGTCACCCCCGAGATGGGACTAAGCTCCACCCCAAGGCAAGGAATCCTAGGCTAGGCTGAAGTTACAAGGAAACACACAGTCACAAGGAAGGAATTCTCTCCCAGGAACCACTCATACTCACTGCCCACAAACTCTCCTTCCCCACATGCCTATTCCACCCTAGGAGTATACACCTTCTCTGTCACCTAGACAGTCCTTCGGCTACTAACCTCCCTTGCCTTGGGTTTCAGCAACAGACCAGACCAGAAGTCTCCGAGCTCTGTGGCAGCTACAGGGTTCCTTCTAGGAGTTCTCTCCTTCCTCTGTGCACTCTCTCACCTAGAGAGAGTCTCTCACAGGCCAAACAACCTATTTTTCCAACTTCAATCACCTCTCTCACCTAGAGAGAGTGTTGTACAAACTGGCCAGCAATCCACACACAGTCCAGCATTGCGTGGCCACAACAGCCAATGGGAAAAATAGACACGAGCTTTCCAAAAGGCTTAGTAATGATAGGATGGTCTCGTGATTATGGCTTGGGACAAAGACTCCACACTCAGGCTCGATCTTCTTAGACATAGGGTGCATTGGATTTTCCATAAATCAACACAGGCTATCCCCGAAAACAACACATAGACTTCTCAGGAATGAGTGACACGTTGTCCACGCAGGGGTAAATTCAGAATCCATGGTTCACAATAGGATGTATGGGCTATCTCAGAACAAACATAGGCCTTTCTCCCACTTCAGAGGATGCACGAGGGTATCTTTGCAGAGGTCAGACGGTTCACACTCAGGCAGTCGAGTAGAATGGAGGAGGAACCCCCATCATGGCTCATCTCAGTTGTTTTATTTGCATGCACCTGGGTTGACACTTGTCACCCATGAAACTGCATGCGTTCCATCATCATGCATCCCTTTTGCACATGTTTTCCCCTTGCCAGGAACTTAGTATAAAAACATATAATTCACATGCCTTTTGGAATAATATTAAAATATTATTTCCAAGGACTTAAGCCCCTAGGATCCACACTTAGCCCCCTTTTCCCACCTTCTAGCCCCTCATCCCTTGCCCACTCTGTGGAAGCTTAGTCCCCCATCACTCATTCATCATGGTCAGTCTGCACGTGGCGGTGTTTATATTTTTATTACTGTTCCGCATAAATACAGGTACAAAATCAGGCTCTTAGCATTCAACACTTAGGCTCTCTGGCCTAACAATCCCATAAGCCCACTAGCTTATATAAACTTGGCTCACCAACCTATAAAACATATTTACAACTCCTTTCATAAACAAGATTTACAATAGGGCTCAGCCTTGGGGACATTACAATTCCCCTCCCCTTATTTCTGCACTGTCCTAAGTGCAACTTTACACTGCATCTGCAAGCTTTTAAAATTTTTCAAAAATATGCGGGTACTCTTCCTGCATAACATCTTCATGCTCCCATGTTGTGTCCTCAGGACCGTACCAGGTCCACTGGACCTTTACAAGCTCTATGGCTCAATTATGGAGCTGATTGCTTTTCCTGTCCAATATGTGCACAGGATGCACTTGCAGGACACCTTTTGGTTCCACCTGAATCACATTCCAATCGATAACATTATTAGCATTAGGTATATATTTCTTAAGCAATGAAACATGAAACACATTATGTACAGTCATAGATGCAGGTAATGCAATCATGTATGCAACTGGCCCAATCCTTTCTAGGATTTCAAAAGGCCCATAGTATCTTGCTGCCAGCTTGGTGCAACTTCCTAGCTTCAGGGAACTCCTGTTAGTTTTCAATTTCAAGAAAACATGATCACCCACTTTGAATTCTCTGTGGGTTCTCTTCTTATCAGCATAACTTTTCTGCCTGTCCTGGACAACTTTCAAATTTTGTTTAATTCTTATCATTTGGTCTTCCATCTCTTTGAGCAACTCTGGTCCAACTACTGCTCTGTCAGCTGGATTATCCCAACTCACTGGAGTGTTGCACTTTCTTCCATAAAGTGCTTCAAATGGGCTCATATTCAACGATGCATGATACCCATTATTGTAGGTGAATTCTACCAAATGTAGGTAGTCTTCCCATCTTGATGGTTTGTCCATCACGTACATTCTCAGTATGTCCTCTATTACTCTGTTCACCCTCTCTGTCTGTCCATCAGACTCGATATGATACGCTGTATTAAAATTCAGATTCGTTCTGAATCCTTTGAACAATCCTTTCTAGAAATTCGAGGTGAATTTTGGGTCCCTATTAGACACAATCATCTTAGGAATTCCGTGCAAGCGTGCCACTTCTTTTAAGAAGATATGAACAACATCTGCTACCTTGTGAGTGGTTTTCAGTGGAATAAAATGGGCATCTTTTGTAAGCTTGTCCACCACCACCATGATCGAATAATGTTGCTTGCTCATTCTGAACAATCCTGTAATAAAATCCATCGTCACCACTTCCCACTTCCACTCAGGAATGGGTAAAGGCTGCAACAACCCTACTGGATGCCTATGCTCAGCCTTAACTTTCTGGCATTCCATACATATGGTGATGTATTCGGCGATATCTCTCTTCATACACGGCCAAAAGTAATGGCTCTTGACTGCTTCCACAGTTTTCTAATATCCAGGGTGTCCAGCATAAGTCACGTTATGAATTTCTCTTAGAATCACAAATTTTAGTTCTTGGACATTGGGTACATACACTTTGTTTTTTTACAGAAGTATTCCATCAGCTCCCAAGGTGTAACTTTCCTTTTTCTGTGGCCTCTCACTCTGATGTATCTATGATACCAAATCTCTGTACTGCAAATCTACATTTGCAGCTTCCA
>JASDQU010247441.1:8815-25384 GCA_032191745.1 Picea mariana
TAGTAATGTTCCTTGGTTGAGTTGGGGGATGTTACAGAATGGTATTAGATCTCAAGGTTCAACAATGAGCTTAAATGGGCCAAGAGCTATCACGAATTGAGCAGATTCGTGGTTGTAGATTTCGTCCTGTGAAAAAATTAGGGGAAAAAGGGTGAACCGAAGTGGAATCCCCAAATTTTGAGCAGATTTTCGAGTTTCAATGCTTCAGAGCAGACAAAGAAGAAAATTAGGGTGTCGATCTACAAGTTGCATAGTCAAATTTGACCTTGGAAGTTGAATTTCCACGTGTTTCATGGCGACTCTATAGTTTTGTGGATGGACGATCTAGATTAATTCCACCTAGAAAATCAATGGTCGAGATTTAGTTGTAGGAGGTTTGAGCAGGGCATTCCCGAAAGGCCTTTGGGAATAAGGTTTCATAGATACTTTGGAGTCGGACATGAGGATGAGCCTGACGAGAGGATTCTGATGGTGCAAGTTGAATTAATGAGGATCGTTCAGTTTATTGAGGTCAATCCTAACCCTTATTCAAACGCCAATTTTTAGAAGGTCCTAAAGCAGGGTGTGAGTTGAAGTCTAAAGAAGAAGAAGACCGATGGAAAAATCCAAAAGTAACGAGAACCTTTGGATCAATTAGGGTCATTCTCAGTCATCATATCTCGCAAAAATGATCTTTCGAAAAAAAAAAATCAAGAGAGCTCGTTTGGAAGGTTTGACATGTTTTGGTGTCCCATGAAGCCAATAAAACTGAGGTAACTAGTGTGTAGTCTTGGGAGCTCGAGATGATCGTGGTCGTTGAACGACCTGATTATTGACCGTCCAATCTATCGGTCGAGCATGTTTCCTTGGAAGGGTCGAGGGTGGAAGAGAATGCCATATAAGTCACCACCTCAGTGTGCCATGTTAGAGGGCTTGCCATCAAGAGTGGGTGAATCAGAGGATGCCACATGGCTTCAAGAAGAATGATTCCCGAGAGCTTTCAAAAGAGGGTTGTCAGAAGGTTTGTTCAGGGAGGAGGTTTTTGATGGAGGAAGTCCAACAGAGCAAGCTCAATAGGCTATCAGACTTCAAATTTTAGAAGGGTCGACAAGCAAGGCAATCCTGTTTCCGATGGATTTTTCCCGACGGGAAGAGTCCTATAATGTTTCAAATTGGGAATTTCAGATAAATTCGCATACCCATCAATTGAAGTTTCGATGAGATGGGTCCGAAAATGTTTTGGACTGTAGGTTTCAGAGGGATCCACGCATATGGCTACTCGGGTTTTCCAATAGGAAGACTTCGAAGACAAGTTTCAAAAAGCCTACGGGGGACTAGAAAGATATTTTCAAGGTAAAGAAGATTATTGATTAGGATTAAACCAGATTTTGAGATCAATGATTTGATTCTGAATAATATTGCAATAGTAAATTAGTGAATTTTTTCTTGAAAAAATCCATATTTTGAAGGTCTTCATCTTGCAGGGCATTTTTGAGGGCCTGAACAATGTTTTTAGAAAATCAATTTTGTGCATAATTGTATGTTTTTCCAAGACAAATAGTTTCTACTTCTAAAATGATAGAGCTCGAAGAGAGATTTCTAGCAAACTAAGTTGTTCGTCAAACATAGCTTGTATGAGGGAGTTATAGCCAAAATAGTCAAGGGGGAAATTTAGTACCAGATTTATTTTAGAGGGAATAACTCCTAGCTCGGGAGTTAGTTAAGGGCCCAGGAATAGTCTATGGAAAGTTCATCGAATGTAGAAGTCATTGTTGGATCTATATTTGAGTTCTGGATATCGAAAAATGTGTTGGGAGAGAAAGAGGACACCTGTAGCATGTAGGGCTAAAAGGGGGAAAATGGTCAGAACTTCTAAAGACCATAACTTTCTACTTGGAACTTAGAATTGGGAAAATAAATAGTCGATTGAAAGCTCTTGAGGAGGAGAACCCATATATTAACCTAGAAAATTATTTTGGGCATTAAATTTTACATTCAGCTCAAAAGAAGATGATTGGTGGAATTAAAGGGCATCAAAATTTGTCAATTTTTTTCCAAATTGTGTATGTATTTATTTTTCATCTAACAAAAAATTGTTTGCATGCACATTTTCTGCAGAATTAAAGGTTCAGAGAACCAATTGGTCTCTATATGAGAACCATAACAATGGAAGATTCCCAAGGGTCCTACAGTCATGAGGAAGAATTCAGAGGTCTGCATGTCAACATGGGGAATGTTGAGACTAAGTCCAATGGAAGAAGAGATATGCAAGAGCTTGTAACTATGAGGAGCCTATAGAGGGAAGTGCAGAGTTATAGGGATGATAATGAAAAGATTATGAAGGCTCAAGAAGAGATACTTCAGAGCCTGAACATGTTGTAGAAGCGAGCAAATAAGGACTCTGGTACAAAGCCAGAAACTAGTGCTAGAAAAGTGACAACATCATGGGATGGGCATGGGAATGATAGGAAGTCAAGGAGTAGGAGAATGCACCATCATTCCCCAGAGAAATCCACTAGGAGAGCTCATGCTAGTTCAGGGTCAGGGAACAACATAAGTGTGTCTCATGTCAAGAGACAAAGGAGAAGGCTTGAGGGAGACATATTGCAAGGTGAGCTCAGGAAGATCAAGCCACCAACTTTCAATGATGAGCATAGGAAGGGAGAAAAGGAAGAGTCATGGTTGTTGGAAATGAAGAAATATTTCCAGGTGCATGATTACCCCTCCAGGGTAGAAACAAGAATTTAAACCTACCACTTGTAGGGACAAGAAGACAAGAAGAAATTGTGCTCAAAATCAGTGACTCATTGGCAATGGCATGTAATTCTGGAAAGATGACATCGGTAGGTCCTTTATGAGACCTAAGGTCACAAATATAGGTATAACACCATGTATATATTATCTCTTGTAGCGTCCATTACAATTGGGGTCTTTGTAGTCATTGGGAGTGTTAACACTCCCAATAATCTCAACTTCTTTTGGGATTGATAGATAATTTCTCCCCTTGCCTTGTCAAAAACAAATACATCCAATCTGGCCACTCCATTTGATTTGGAAGGGGTGAATTCACCCAACCCAAGATATCCAAGTTGGAAATAGCCTCTTATAAGGGTGGTTCTTGGAGTGTTGATGGAATTCTCTGATGGAATAGTGTCCATTGGGTCTGTATCTTATGCCTCTTTTCATAGTGAATCTTCTTCATTTGTTTCTTCTTTTATTCTTCTTCCCATTGAAGCCTCAATGTTTTAGCCTCTTATTTCCTTTTTTCCTCCTCTTGTTCCCATTGAAGCCTCAGTGCTTCAACCTATTTCTATAGCCTACCCCTTTCTGTTTCTACTTTAGCTGCAACTTCCTTTTTTACCCTTTCTTTTTCCAAATGCTCCTTTTTTAACTTGTCCCTTTTGTGCTTGGAGCCACCCCCCATTCTAAAAGGAACTTATCCATAAGAACTTTCTCTTCTATAGAGTTGTTCTTCCCAACATACATCATTTTGGTATGGTCATTTATATTTGTAGGACTTACAATGTTGATTGACGATGTCAAGTGTATCATGTCTTTGAAACCTTTCCTCCACAAAATGGAAGGTTTCTGAGATCTATGCTTATGTTGTTACTTCCTTTGTGTCTTTGAAACTATATGATCCTGCATAGAAAGGTAGTGGGGGGCAAGTGAAATTCGTGTCTCGTGTTAAGGCTACTCCAACTCTATGTACCAGTATGTGATACACAAACTCTTGGAGAGCTAACTTGTCCAGTATGAATTTAGGGAGTATTCGTGGGGCTTTTGTGGCTCCATAGATTCTTATATATGTTCCCCTTTTCTATAATGTATCAGTCACCTACCTTGCTAATTGATTTCATTAATTTATCTGACATGCAGTGAGATGGAGCATAGAATAACATTTGATACAAGGGAATACAAAATTGATCACATATCTTGTGATAGTGTATTCAATACATGTGTTCCCGTAAGTCTTGGAAATATATGTGTATAGGTGGGTCACTAGATTTCCATTGCCAGCCCATACCTAGGGAATCATTGATTACACAGACATTTTCTAGTAGCTAAGAGGCCATGTGGAAGGTTAGGTGCATCTCAGGTGTTATGTGCTTGGCTGTCAATATGGCTTGTTCCAAAGTAGTGGAGATAATGGCTCCCCAATTGAATATCATTTTTGTTTTGGTTACTTTATATATTAATGGCACCCACGATTATGTGAAGTTTATGGCATCTTTTGCTCCATACAACCTGCTTATGAGAGATACAACAATGTTATAAGGGGTTCTTCATAAATGCATTGGATCAGTTGATTTTCTTCTTTCTTTGAATAGTTTATTGGGTACCCACCATCTCTTCATTACCTCTCTATTGTCCAATGGGAATTGCAACATCCAATCTTTAGTAAGTTTGACCTCTATTGTGGGAAATTTGTAATATATAACCAACGACTTTCCTGTTTGTGTCTCTAATCATCCCATTATCAACATCGATCTGATTGATGATCCAAGTGATGGTATTTGCGGAAGGAAATAAAACAGGGTGTGTGGCGACTTTGTGCAGTCAAGAATGTTTGATTGACTAGTAGGCACCCTCATCTAGGTTGGTTTCCCCAAGGATGAGTGGCATCTTAGGATATGTTTCCTCTTGGAACATCTGGTATAAATCCCTCCATTTGAAGACTATGTCAGTCTCCATGCAACATCTTGTATCACCATATGTTGGTCCTAGAGCACCAACATCTGTTTTTGGAACCTCCTCTCAACCTGGGCACAATTCAATGATATGATATTTTTTCTTTATGGACTTCTTTGAATCCATATCAGGATCTTGCAAATCATCCATGTTAACAATGCCACACATTAGTGATGTTATTTTCAAATAAATGCAAATGTTTGTGTGTAGTCAACTAATAAAGCATTCAAAGCTCTTATCTTCAAATGGTGACTAGAAAAGGAGTAGGAACTTTCTCCTATGTGGAGCTTCAATTTGAAAATAAAGATTATCCCCTTTCTCTCTAGTGATGTCTAGGATATTCATGCGGCGATACTATTTGGTGACATAGATTGGAACATTCAAAATGCTGCCAAGGAACTTATTTTATCTATTGCATGCATGTGGCTTCATCGTCAAAGCTAGAAACAATATATTTTGGATTGAAAACATTGCAAGCAAGGAATGAAGTCAAGATGATGGTACCAATTTTATAAAAGTGAGCGGGTTTAAATTTGTTTTTTACGCCCACTCCCCTTACACATTTTCAGTGATGTGTATCCTGCTCTTTCTTACCTTCCCCATAATTGAGAAGCGATGGAAAATATTAAGGTGAAGACTCGTGAAGAGAGGGATTTGAGCCCTTGGTAAACATGAGATTTACATAATCGTTCCAATGTTATGATGGTGATGTCAGGTTCGTAGGAAGAATAATGGGAGAGGGCCTCAAGTAAATCAATAACTATTTTTTTCTTTGGTGCTCATGAGGATGGGGTTTGACTAGCTGAAAACAAAGGTTTTCACCAAAAGAGGAGAAGGAAATCTACCCCCAGTGGGGCAGTACAAGAAATTAGGAAAAGTGAATGCATGGGATTCTCATTTAATCCATTCCTTGGGTTATTTTGGGAATCTTAGAGCCATGTGTCAAAATCATGTTGGTTAGGGTAGATTTCTTGTGATTCATTGGGAATTACAAATGAAAAGAATCTACTTAAACCCTGGAGGTAGATGCATACCTAGAAGAAGAATATTTTCTTTTTGGTGCAGATATGTATGGCCAGTCTTGAAATTCCTTTCATCTAGTGGCTTTATTGCACTCAAGGAGAAAATGGCAAGTAAGGGAAAAGAGCCAAAGTTGGTTTTATAACTCAAAATGTGGCCATTTTGACCCATTTAAAAAAAAAAAAAAATATTGTCACATCAAGGGTCAAATCATCTTATCATGCATAAGGAAAACTTGATGAGGCATGATATGTCATAGATTAAGGAAATTTTGTGAGGGTATGATAAAGAAAAATTGTCGTAGAGCTTCAAAACTTGGCGAGTTGCAATCTCTCACACGATTTTTTTTTATGGTGCGATATGTCACAGGAGGAGAAAATTTAGGTAGATGCAATGTGTCATGGTGAAGGTTGTTTTCCACGCGATACATCACGACTTCGTAAACTTTCAAACTTCACGATGTATTGTAGGAGAAATATTTTTCTAGTGTGATACGTCTTGAGGAATGAAAACTTCAAGAGGCACGGCATGGTGAAATTTACAAACAAATTTTGAAGTCTTCTTGTGTCGCAATGAAAGAAAGCTTTGGTGCGATGCAGTGTATCATGCCTAAGACCAAATTCAATGTGATATGTCATGATAGAGGGAAGTTTTAGTGCAATGCGATAAAGGAAATTTTCACAAGTTTTTGAAGGTTGGAAGAAGACAAAAGAATGCTCAAAAAGTTTAACGAAATAGATCCAAGCAATTCTTAAGAACCTAGTGAGGCTTGAGAAGAATGAATAAGACTAACTTCATGGAAATTTTCTAAGTTCAGTGGTTAGTTCAAGGCTAAGTTGTAATGTTCCTAACTTGGATAGTCTATGAAACATTGTTAATGTGTGTGTAGGAATAATGGTTTACATCATATAAATGATCATATAATAACAAATGTGACAAAAGACTGCAAAGTTTATATTATGATNCTTGTTCCTAACTTGGATAGTCTATGAAACATTGTTAATGTGTGTGTAGGAATAATGGTTTACATCATATAAATGATCATATAATAACAAATGTGACAAAAGACTGCAAAGTTTATATTATGATATCTCTGCGGAGTACAAATGTCGAATGCAGCTGAATAAAAATGAATCACTTGGCTAGATCAAATGATAAAAGGATCTTATCCAGAATACAATAAGAAAACTAAATGATAATACTCAATAATAGATTAGCACTAAGTGATCAATGGATGAGCTGAAACTATGGCAGCTCACACGGTAACTGTCGATCAAACACTCTCTGATGACCCTGCTCCTCAGTTTCCGCTCCTGAAACTCCAAAACCTCCTCCGGAACCAACTCCAACTGTCCCTCCTCATCCAATGGGGGAAGCTCCTCTGATGTGCTAATGAATTGTTTCACTGCCTTTTTGAGGTAAGATACGTGGAACACGTTATGAATCTTTCTCCCATCTAGAAGCTCTAGCTCATAAGCAACCTCGCCTACTCAATGCACGATCCTGTAAGGGCCGTAAAATTTGGGCTTGAGCTTCTCAGCCCCACTCTTCTTCAGAGATGACTGTCTGTAAGGTTGGAGTCTCAAGAAAACCAAATCCTCAACCTCAAAGTTGCGCTCTATCCTGTGCCTGTCCGCACTCATCTTCTGTCGGTTTTGTGTTGTTTGTAGGTTCTCTTTCTAAGAATCTCCTGACTCTCCATGATCCAATACTTGGCCTTGGGAGCTCTGATCTCCCCAAAAACCAGTTCTACCAAAGTGGGAGCATCATATCCGTACAATGCTCAGAATGGTGTCATACCAATGGACATGTGGAAAGTGGTGTTGTAGCAATTCTCTCCTAAATGTAGCCACTTTACCTAACTTCTTTGTTGTCCACCTACATAGTTCCTCAAATATCCTTCAATACATTTGTTGACAATCTCGGTATGCCCATCTGTCTAAGGGTGATAGTTGGTGCTGGGTGTTAGCTCTGTCCCCACCAACCGAAACAACTCTCTCCAGAATGTCCCCATGAACTGACTGTCCCTGTCACTGACGATGTTCCTCGGAAACCCATGAAGTCTGAAGACCTCCCTGAAGAATAGCTTGACTACATGAATTGTGTTGTACTCTGTCGGTATGGCATAGAAGTGAGCAAAATTATTCAACTTGTTGACTAATACATAGATACAGTCTTTACCCTAGACATTGGGTAGGCCTGTGATGAAGTCCATCAATATACTCTCCCATTTATGCTCTGGAATGGGGAGTGGCTGAAGTAGCCCTGCTAGAAGAGCATGCTTTGACTTGTTCTTCTAGCAAGTCACACACTCACTGACGTGTCTCATAACATCATGTTTGAGGCCCTTCCATGAGAACCTTTCCCTGATTTGTCTCTAGGTTTTGAAAAAGCCCAGATGACCTGCTAGTGGTGAATCATGAATTGTTGTGAGGATCTTCTTCTTGAGCCCCGAATCTGGCACCAAGAAGACTTTGTCCTTGTATAATATGACATCGTCAATGACCCTATACCTGTCATCCTGTATCTGCCCATCGATAACCTCACAAGCAAACTTGTTCTTGGAATATTCCACTAACAAGTGGGGTTTCCAATCTACTGAAATCTCCATCAAAGAACATGTCGCAGGTCTCCTTGATAGTGCATCGACCATAATGTTCTTCTTCCCCTTGACATACTCTATGTTGAAGTCAAATACATGTACCTTCGTCACCCATTTCTGCTGACACTCACTGAGGTCCTTCTACTCAAGGAAATACTTCAAGCTTTTATGATCTGTCTTGACCACAAATTTGTTGCCCACCAAATATTGTCTGAATTTGGTCAAGGCATGCATGATTGCCAACATTTCCTTGTCATAAATGGGGTACAACCTCTCAGGTTGTTTGAGCTTCCTGCTCTCGANTGGTTGTTTGAGCTTCCTGCTCTCGAATATAATGGCGTGTCCTCCCTACATCAAAACTTCCCCGATACCCTTGCCAGATGCGTCACACTCTAGTATAAATGGCAATGTGAAGTCTGGTAATGCCAACACTCGACAAGTGCCCATGAATTCCTTCATGTGATCAAAGGATTTTTGTGACTCCTCGATCCAGATGAAATCCCCATGCTTGGTAAGATCCGTTAGTGGTGCTCCAAGCTGAGAAAAACCCTGAACGAACTGCCTGTAATAGCTGCACAACCCAAAGAAACTCCTCAACTTTGTCACGTTCCTGGGCATTGGCCAATCTAGAATGGCCCCGATCTTCTCCTAGTGCACATGTACCCCCTATGCATTGATGATGTGGCACAAGTAAAGCATCTTTGTCACACCGAACTCACACTTGGACTCTTTGGCATATAATGATTACGCCTCCATGATGCTTAATACCTCATCCAGGTGCCTCATGTGCTCCTGCCATGTCTTGTTGTATACCAAGATGTTGTTGAAGAAAAATAAGACTGATTTCCTCAATTGATCCCTAAATATGTGGTTCATGCAAGACTGGAATGTAGCGGGGGCATTGGTTAGCCCAAATGGCATAACCAGGAACTTGAAATGTCATCTTCTCTATGTCCTGCTCTCGGATGTCGATCTAATGATACCCAAAGTGTAGATCAATCTTTGAGAAGAAAACTACCCCATGCAGTTCATCCATCAATTCATCAATGTGTTGGATAGGATATCGGTTCTTGATGGTTTTCTTGTTCAAGGCCTGATAATCAATGCACATCCTCATGGTGCCATCCTTCTTTAGAACTAATACAATTGAAGAGGCGAATGGGGTTCTACTCAGTCTGATGTGTCCCATCGCTTGCAATTCCTTGATTGCTTTCTCTATCTCATCCTTGAATCTCCTAGGATGACGATATGGGGGTGTGATCATAGGTTTGGCCCCCTCCTCCAACTCAATGGTGTGCTCAAACCCCCTATTAGGTGGTCTCCCTGGTGGAATTAACCCAAAAACCTCCTGATGTCATCCCAACAAATTCATGATATATGTATGATACTGTTGTCGACCCTCAGAATCCTTCCACGTAGTGATCAAGCACTCTACAACATATGCTGCCTCCCCATGTCTGAATATCCTCTCCATCCTCTTGGATGAAATTGTCTCAGGTGCTCCTGTCGACATACCTCTCAGAAAAACCTTCTTCCCGTCATGGTCTCTGAACCCCATCTCGAAGGTTTGGTAATTGGTGTTGATTTTTCCCAAGGTGATCATCCACTGGAATCCCAACACCACATCTGTGTCAGATAGGTCAACCACATAAAATGTGTCTCTCACTGTGTAGTTTCCTAACTTTATCTCCAAATCCAGAACTTTGTCTAGACACTCCACTGTGTGGCCATCTGCTACTACAACATCAAACCCCTCAAAATCCTCTGTCTGAAGTGCCCGTCTTGATACCAATGAAAAATCAATGAAGTTGTGAGTGGCCCCACCATCTATCATGGTGATTTCCCGTTGCCCTTGAATAGTCCCTCTGATCCAGAGGGTATCATACCTGGGAACACCAGAAAGGGTCGCCATGACTCCTCCCTTTGTTGGTTTTTGTCTGTTAGCCTGCTTAGGTGGTTGTGGAACTACTGGAGGTTGGGCTCCTGCTAGTGTCGGTGGTCTACAGGAAGGCTTCTCCTCTTCCTGTGTTGACTCCTCCTCTGAGCTAGTGGATCCACTGTCCTGCTCCTCCTCCTCACTATCCACACTGTCTGTTGCCACCTCAATATAATGAATCTCTCCCTTTCCCATGCACATGTGGCCTGGGACCCAAGGGTATCTGCAGTTGAAGCAAAGCTTCTTCCTCATAAGCTCTTGCCTTGTCTCATCATCCATCTTCTCCTTTCTCTTCCATTCTCTCTGGAATGGATTCCTGTCTCGATCCTTCTGGAGTACGAAGGGTTTCGAAAAGGGTTTAGTCTTTGGCATTGAGTCTGTCAAATCTTGAGTGCGTAGGATGGCATCCTGCAAGGTGTGAGGCATGTATGCCTTCACCCATCCTCTCAAAGGATCTCTGAGTCCCTCTGTGAATAGCATGATCAGCCTGGGCTCTGATATATCTCTCACTTCCATGGCTACCCGTTGAAACTCTGTGATGAACACCTCTACTGTGCCATTTTGTCTCAACTGGGATAGATCCCTGAAGTGGATCTCGGGATCGCTCCTGTCAAACCTGCCCATGAGTCTCTCTGTGAACTCCCTATAGGAGGTGATGCAATTGTGACCCAATTTCACCAATCCATGATGCCACCACTCGTGTGCCTCATCCTCCAAGTGTAAGTTAGCGAAACTGATGGTCTCTGTCTCGGTCATCTGGTTGAGCTTGTAGTATGTGTCTAGCTTCTGTACCCAAGCTCTGGCAGTGCATTTGGACGATCCATCTAAAGAAGGTATGGTGAGTTTACCAACTTTTTGGATGAAATTAATGTTATGAACCTACTGATGTTGCGGTTCTCCTCTCTGTGGCTCTCTGGGGCGTTTCTTGAGTCTAAGCCCACAATACTCAACTAGGGTCATGTCCTGATGGAAGTCATGGCCCAATGTTGTATACTCCCTCCTTTACTCTGCAATGTCCTCTGCATGAGTGGGCGACCTCTATGCTATTGGTAGTTGTGCTGCTACCGGGGGTGCCCTCTGGAAACTGGGAAACAAAGGTCTAGGAACCCTACTTGAAGAGGTGTATGTGCGAGTAGGATACTGGGATCTACTACCTGCCCCTGAGTTCCCCTGTGATGCATGTGGGGCTTGTTTGCCCAGGGTTCCCACTTTAGCCAATCTATCAACCATATGTGCCAAGGACTTAGTCATGGCCCACTGACTAGCTACCATATCATTGATAACCTGCATGAAGGCTGCCTCTGGCTCCATGGGGGCCTTACCACTTCCCTCTGGTCGCTCATATCTATCTCCTAACATCCTCTCTACTTCGCACTCAGCCTCACACTTTGCCATTCTCTTTGCTTCCATGTGCGCCTCTTCCTCTTCCTCTGAGTTGGGAGGGAAAGGAGGAAAGTCAGGCCTAGACCTTCTTTCCTTGCGCCTGTTGTAAGTGGCATATTCATCACCTACGTGCTCACGACCCTCTGACTCTTCTGCTGCACTCATCATCTTTAGTCATAGGCTAGCAGGACTAAAGCTCTGATACCACTGTAATGTTCCTGACTTGGCTAGTCTAGGAAACATTGCTAATGTGTGTGTAGGATTAATGGTTTACAACATATAAATGATCATATAATAACAAATGCGACAAAAGACTGCAAAGTTTATATTATGATATCTCTGCGGAGTACAAATGTCGAATTTGGCTGAATAAAAATGAATCACTCAGCTAGATCAAATGACAAAAGGATATTAGTCTGGATACAATAAGAAAACTAAATGATAATAACCGATAATAGATGAGCACTGCGGGATCAATGGATGCACTAGAACTATGGCATCTCGTACGATAACTGTTAAAAGTCTAGAAAGTTTGTCCTATTGGCTAAACCTCTCAGAATGGCCTAGAAACTGTCCCAAATGGTGCACCCTACTCTAGCTCTCAGTCCCGGTGACTGACCGACCCCTCTGCTGGTGCTTCTGGACCCTAGATGGGTCCCCCTGGGGGAATCCACCCCTATCTCACTGGAAAAATGCACCTTGGTGATTCCACTGTCGGAATCAGCTAAGTAGTATCTCAAAATGATCGCCTTGGCCTACTGTGAAATGGGTTGGAAGGGTTTCCCTGGATCTGATCTGATGCTCGATTGAGAACCCCGAATGTGTCTGCCACAAGTGTCGCACTCCCAAGTCTGGAAAATGCGCCCAAGATTATTCCCCCGTCGGAATCTGACGAGGAGCCATGCAAAAGATGCACATTGCCTTCCTCTGAACTGGGTCGGAGGGAATCTCTGAACTCTCCCTGGATGGGACAAGTCGATCCATTGAACCTCCTCAGAAGTTGCGCCCTCACCCTGGATAAGTGCACCCTTGTTGTTGGAACCTGTGTAACTACTGCTGAAGAATGATGGAAGACCTGTGTGGTCTTCCCAGTGACTAGGGTGTGTCTCTCAACATCGAAATCAGCCAATTGGTGTCTTCCTCCTGGAATCCATTGAACTATCTCTCATGAGATGCGCCCCTCTCCTCAATGACAAGTCATAATCTGCATAATGATGAATTAGGTCACTGACCCTTCTCTTATAGCTTTTCTAAACCTTAATTCATTGTTGAAACCCTAATTCGTTGTTGACTTCTAATTTTAGCTCGTATGTTCTATTTTTAGCTCATAATGGCTTAAAAACGCTTTTAACCACTTTTAGCTCAATGTCACTTTTCGAACATAACACCTTTGACTGGAGTGACCTCTAGTAACCCTATTTACCCCTTTTATGGCCCTAGCTAGAGTCTAACGGAGCAATTTAGACCATTAAGCCTCCTCTTTGGAGCTCCTGTTTGGAAAGGGACATTACATAAGTCCATGAAGGTTCAAAATCTAAAATAGGAAGGGTCCCAATCAATTTTTTGAATGAGAACAAAAATAGTATGGGGAGTTATTTCTTTCTCAACATAACCCAAGATTACAAATATTTGGGGTTAGATTTCAATGAAAAATTGAGTTGGATTTCAAGGAAAAGACTCCAGGGGGTTGGAAAGATTTCTTCCTACTCAAAAATAGATGCAGATTAGTGAAGATATGAGATTGATAGATGTAGCATTCCCTCTTCCAAACCTTCAATACAATAGTGCTCTTTAATGCCTACAAAGTTTGGGGCCCAAGTGTACTGAAAAGTAGGTGGAAGCAATTGGAACATGTAAAAAAAAACCTAATAACAAACAACCTAAGGGTGAAAAACAACATCCAATACAAGATACTCCTTACATAATCATGATTTAGAGTTGGAACCTTATAGAAATCTAATTTATATAGGCAGAAATTGATAGCCAATAACAATGAGAGTTTTCTAGTCAAAATTCCCCAAGGAGAGTTGAGAAGATGGAAGAAATCTTGGGAGCTTTAGTGTAGAATTTGGCTTTGGGGCATAGAAGAGGGCATTGCCCCATTGATAAAAGACACTAAAAAACGATATGCGTGAATGCTACAACAAGGGGAAATGGAAGAAACACACCAATAGGAAACAACAATGCTACATAGAAAACTTCAATAATTAGGTGGTTGAAATCAAAATTCAAGGCTATTTGAAACTAAACACATCATGAGGTGAAAAACATGCAATGGCTCAACTAAGAACTAGCTCCAACAGGTTACGATGTGAAACAAGAAGATAGAAGCAACCCAAGGAATATGGGAGGAGAGTTTGTGAATGCTATGTGGCAACGATGAAGTTGAAACATAACAATGCTTCCTTCTTCATTGCACTGCATACTCACACATCAGAAAAGGGTCCAAAAGTCGTAACGAGAACTCAAAAGCTGCATTTCAAGAGGACCAAGTAGGAGACGAGAAAGAGGGGTGGACAAAAAAAATAGTTGTTAAATAAAAGTATAATACGACAATCAACACCTAGAATAAATCCATAATTTTATGATATTTTACATCAACCGATTAAAACCATCATGATTTCATTCTAGTTTTCACTATTATTTTATGTCGTTTGAGATAATTGTTCCTGGCTACAATCATGATTTCATTCTAAAACCATCATGATTTCACTCTAGTTTTCACTATTATTTTATATCATTTGAGATAATTGTTCCCAGCTACATACATGGTTTTATTTCATTCATTGTATTTGGACTCAATATACATATCATGCAAATTTTCAATCCTATTTTAACTTGTACATCTCAATGTTGAGGGGTGAACAAAAAATAATATATCTACTTAAAATATATTCACTAGCGTCTTAAAAAAAGAGGGAACCCAAAATATTGCTAATTTTCAATGTCATTTGAACAGAAGCAACGATGTTAGAAAAGCGATACCTATATGCTAATAGCACAAGGCATACAGTTAAAACCCTGGTTCCCTTAAACCCTGTCATAGTAAAACCTAAACATCCGGTTATCTAAATTTGATTCTTTCATTGCTCTTTTACACCAAAAGGGGAAATCCTACCCTAGACCAGGTCATGGCTTGTGTGCGTCGTGCAGGACTGGCCTCTGTCAGGCGAGCATTTTCAGCAGTCCAGCTGCGCCCTCCACAATGGAGCTCTGCATCACCGGAATGGCACCAAAATCTGGACTCCACGTCCTTCAAAACCTTCGAAAACGGTAAGAGCTTTCCTCGTTCTCAAGAACTCATTTTGAGCCTTAAATTTTACTCAACGGATGCATCCTCCGCCCTTCAAATCCACGAGGGAAATCAGGCAGTCTCGAGGGAGGACGAAAACCCTGAGTCACAAGCCCTAAGCTGCGAAGAAGAGGAAAACACTTTGCATCAATTAAACAAATTTGACAAAATCCGAGATAAAAAGAAATGGAAGCTGGTGGATGCTATAAAGAAAATATGGCAAGTCCTTGAAAAGGGCGATGCAGACATGGAAGAAACCCTAACTCAATTGGGCGTTCAGATAACTCCACGATTAGTAAAGACGGTATTGGATACAACTAGTTCTCCAAGGTCGGCTCTGAGGTTTTTTCAATGGGTCAAAGCACAACCGGGATTTCGACATAGCGTTGCAACTTATGACAAGCTTGTCGATGTTCTCGGCCGCTCTAGGGACTTTGAAACACTGCAGAGGGTTTTGTCAGAGAGATTCGCCGATTGTTGCAATAATTCTGACAATACATTCTCATTTGCTACTGTAAGTCATGATGATCCCAATTTACTGAATGAAATTATGGAAATGATCGAGAAGCTGGACATTTCTGCCAGGAGACACGCTTATGAAAAACTTGTTGCTTCTCTTTTTAAAGAGAACCACGTCGATGCCGCCGAAGTCGTATTGGAAAAGATGGTGAGTGCTGATTGTGCTCCGAAAACATTCACATTTCGTCCACTCATCTTGTTTTGCTGTCAGAAATACCGGATGGATAAGCTACAGTGGGTTTTTGAGATGATGAAGATGAACGGCTGTCCTCCTGGTCCTATGTGCTTTAATTTTGTTTTAAGTGTACTTTGTAAGGGGAAACGATTTGCAGAGGCAGCCGAACTCCTAGAGAGTATGGCTCGGATGGGCTGCAAACCGAATGCAATTACATATGATATAATGATTCAAGCTGCTTGCACGACGGGGAGAGTACAAGGTGCGCTGCAGCTCTTGGATAGATTGAAAGAAGAAGGAATTAACCCTCTGTATGGTACTCATACGATTCTTCTCGATGGACTCTTCCAAACCAGAGGTTTTAACGAGGCACATACATTCCTGATCCAGCAAAGTGGAAAGGATAGCATTTTGGATTTGAATAACTATGAATATTTGATTGATGTTTGTAGCAAATCAGGCCGACGGCAAGAAGCGCGCCATCTTTTGATGGAAATGAAAGCTAGGGATTTGGAACTTCTGGGTGACCAACTGGGCAACAATGTTTTACACAAAAACCAAGTTACTCAAGCAATGTAGTACAGCTGTTGATTTTCCCTTTGATATGCATAACCATCATTGTTATCCTAATGTATGCTGTTCAGTTGACTGGGCCTGTCCTGTCATATGCTGTTCAGTTGACTGGGCCTGTCCTGTCATATGCTGTTCAGTTGACTGGGCCTGTCCTGTCATTCAATTAAAAGATGAAAGATAAAGTATCCATCCAGTTAAGACCAATTTGGTCTGTTAGACATGGGTTAAACCCTCTTGACAAGGGAGGGAAACCAGTTAAAAGATGAAGATAAAGTATCCGTCCAGTTAGACCAATTTGGTCTGTTAGACATGTGTTAAACCCTCTTGACAAGGGAGGGAAACCAGCTCTGGGAGGTCAAACACCTTCGCTCACACACAAGGATGTACATCCGCTAGGT
>JASDQU010247442.1:6201-16569 GCA_032191745.1 Picea mariana
GCTATTAGATTAGAAAAGATTCAGAAAGCCTAGATGAATTAGAAGAACTAAGAAACCTATCCATCAAAGAGACAGAGGGGAGAAGAGAAATCCAAAACACCATACCTAGCCATACCGATAGTTCCTACAATCACCCATTAAAATTGTGTAGACTCAGGATAGGGTCCGAAGAGCAACCCAAGATAGCTATGGTGGGAGATTACTGGGATGAGAAAACCAGTCAGGAAATACATAGTTTACTGAGGGAATATGAGGATTTGTTCCCAAATACTTTTTTAGAATTAAAGGGAATCAAAGGAGTCATGGGAGAAATGAAGATTGAGTTAAAACCAAGATCCAATCCTGTCAGACATAAACCATACTGTCTTAACCCAAGGGTAAAAGAGAAACTTAAGAAGGAGATTTATAAGATGTTAGAAGTAGGTCTCATTTTTGTGGTAGAAGAAGAAGAGTGGGTCAGCCCAATAGTCATTCAAAGCAAGAAAGACACTGAGGATATTAGATTCTGTGTGGACTACAGAAACCTCAACTTTGCTTGTGTGCATGACCCTTTCCCAACAACCTTTACCGATGAGGTGCTAGAACAAGTTGCGGGGAAGGAAGCATACTCATTCACAGATGGATTTTCAGGATACCATCAATTCAGGATTCTTGAAGAGGACAAAAGAAAGATCACTTTCATTACATAATGGGGATCTTTTGCATACAACGTGATGCCATTTGGCTTAAAGAATGCCCCTACATTTTTTTCCAAGATTTTGATAGCAACCTTTAGAGAATTCATTCACAAATTTATAGAATTCTATATGGATGATTAGACAATATATAGCCTTCTTAAGGAATATGTAGCACTTCTAAGGCTAATGTTTGACAGATGCATAGAGTTGCAAATCTCATTCAATCTCAAAAAGTGTATCTTCTGTGTGCCACATGGAAATCTATTGGGCCACATAGTCTGTCGAGAAGGAGTATTGGTAGACCCAGCCAAAGTCATGGTCATTGTGAATATGACACCACCTGTGAGTGCTAAATAGTTTTTCTCCACACTAGGACACATGGGTTACTATCGTAGGTTCATTCGAACATATGCCAACATTACTACACCTCTGGAAAGCCTCCTGAAAAAGGATAAAATGTTCCAATGGACTCTCAAATGCGACAAAGAATTTGAGACACATAAGGAGAAACTCATTACAACACCGATTGTGATATTCCCAAACTGGGATAAGGAATTTCACGTCCATGTAGATGCTTCCAGAATTTCCTTAGGAGCTATCTTAACGCAACATGGAGATGGATCTATGGATCACCCTATCTATTTTGCGAGTCAAAATCTGTCACAAGAAGAACGCAACTACACAACTACAGAAAGGAAAGGCTTAGCAATGCTTTATGATTTACATAAATTTAGACATTATCTGTTAGGGTCTCATTTCAAATTCTTTACTGAACATTCCGCACTGAAATGCCTAGTTAAAAAACCTGTGTTGGAAGGAAGAATTTGTAGATGGTTTTTGTTATTTCAGGAATTTTCCTTTGAAGTCATCATCAAGTCGGGACAATGCAACGTTAGAACTGACCATCTATCCAGGCTAGATTTAGGAGAAAGTAGCAGAGCAGTGGATGACTAGCTCCCATATGTAGACCTGTTCAGGATTGAGGCCATACCAGAATATCTGGAGGACATAGCAACCTTTCTCAGTACAGGCACCTATCCTGAAACATATTTCGCAACCCAAAAATGCCATATGGTCGTTAGAGCAGCAAATTACCAGATGATCTCCAGATGATTGTATAAACTAGGACTATACAACATCCTCAGATGATCCTTCCTAGATCATGAAAGGCAGGATATACTCTGGTAATTCCATAGTGGAATCGCAAGAGGCCACGTAGGAGGAAAGGCCACAGTAAATAAAGTTCTACAGGCAAGACTTTGGTGGGACACACTATTAAAGGATGAAAAAGTATACGCTAGATCATGTGATGTTTGTCAATGGGTGGGCAAGCCGTCCTGTCGAGATGAACTACCACTACAACCAGTTAGAACTCTACAGGAATTTGAGAAATGGGTAATTGGCTTCATTGGACCAATAAACCCCACAACCAAACATTCAAAGGCTAGGTACATCATTACCACGACTGACTACCTTACCTATTGGGCAAAAGCAGCAGTGGTACATGACTGTTCGAAAGACACTGCTGCCAAGTTCATTTTAAAGAATATCATTACCCGGTTCGGATGTCCTAGGAGCTTAACCAGTGATCTAGGAGCTCATTTCATTAGTAGCACTATAGCAACACTTACAATAGAATTTCTAATTGATCATCACAAGATCATTCCATACCACCCACATGCCAATGAAACAGTCGAAGCCTTCAAAAGAATACTAGAAAGGGGACTAACAAAGGTCTGTTGCACAAACCGAGAGGAATAGGATGATAGAGTTCCAGCTGTATTATGGGCCTACAGGACAACCACAAAGAAACTCCACAGATACACATCGTCCCAATTATTCTATGGTAGAGAGGTAGTGGTTCCTATAGATTTCATCACTCCAAGCCTATATATTGCACAAGTCACACATATGACAAAAGAGGAATCATTGGCACAGAGACTTACAGAGCTACAAGAATGCAAGGAAACTAGATTTCTAGCAGACTTCTATCAGTTGGTTGAAAAGGAAAGAAAAAAAGATTGGCATGACCAACACATTAAGACCAAGGTATTCACACAAGGGGACAAGGTGTTACTCTAGGACATTCGATACTAGAAGCATCCTGGCAAGTTGCGTATGAACTGGTTTGGACCCTTCATAGTTGCAGAAATTTAACCCTCAGGAACAGTCAGACTCATGCAACTAGATGGTGTGTTATGACTAGGGTGGGTGAATGGCACTCGCCTGAATCCCTCTCTGTCTCAAAACTTAGAGAGAATGACAATCGCTCCAATATAAAGGATCTTTTACAATAGTTAGATTTGAGTTTTGTTTTCTTTCTGAAACTTTATAAATTTAGTTAATAAAGTCTAGGTGCATAGTGTTGCGCCATACCACATAGTTCATTTATTTTTTTTAAGTGTTGGGTGATACAAAGCTGAGGAATCAAAAGTACAGGACCATAAGCATAAGATATTCCATTAATGACAGTCATTAAAGACGACGAGGACAAAATTTGTGGTCAGAGGGGCCATGAATCCAAACCCAATCTGAGTCATAGGCCATGCAAACCCAGTCTAGTCACAACCTTTATTGTCATTCTGGTACCCCGTCTGATGCCCATTGAGCCATAAAGCCACACTATCCAAATATTCCATCGAAGTTCGCACCGAGACACCCACTCGTCAAACAGAAAGATCTCAAATCGGCCACATCCCTATTCCACTCAAAAACGTAAATACCAAGATCGCCCAATAGTATTTACCTTGATTAAACCGTCCCGTCGGACAACTCACACCTGGTTGCATCCATACAGTCATGATGAATAGCATTTACTGCTAAAAATTACCCGTTAAGCCAAGTATAAGGCTCTCAGAACTCAACCGATAATGTATTATTTCTAAAAAGAGCATAGCCATTTCTGAAATCAATAGTGCGAACCAGTTGGTACCATTGTAAAAGTTGTATATGTAACCCTAGCCCTACCTTCCATAGAAGTGTGAATGCTGAGAGCCATAACAAGCTGAAGAACCATGACTAAAGAAGCAGTACTAGATGAGCCCTGCAACCCCCGGTTCAAGATCGTGGGTGATCTTAAAGGGAAGGTAGAGCACATTAAGCTCCTTGACCTTGACCTCACAGATTCAACCTTGTTCCCATAGATGCACATAGACATCTTTTGGGATATAGTTCCATATGGAATCGGAGAAATGCAAGTTGTACCAAAAGAAGAGTTCATCAACTTGTTTAACTCAACCATCATGAACCTGAGAGACTTACCAATCTTTGGTACCATAGGTGAGAATGCGTGTTGCACAAAATTTTTGATAAGTAGGGTGCATGAAATAAGTATATGGTTGGATAAGCGGTATCTAATCCATGCTGAAGCCATCCAGTAGCTTACTGGACTATCCTCCCAAGGAGAGGATGTGTCAAAGGTATTCTAGGGTCCCAGTAAGCATGGGAGAAAGAAAGTCGAGCTTAGCGTATACAAGAAATTTAACACAAAGAGAGGAGGACGCAGAACAATAATTTAACCAATAATGCCTAAGACAGTCCAGACTAGCTGCTACATCATATCCAACAAGGTTATGAGGTCTTATTAGAAGGGAGAATTCACTCTAGATGCATTATCAGTCGCCGAATTTTGTGCAAATGGAGCGATGTTCAATTGGTGTAGTTTCCTGTTGGAGGAACTACTAGTGGCTTGCGAGGAAGCACAAGAGAAGGGAGGAACCTTCACCTATGGATACCTACTTGTGGAATTTTCAAATCTCAAATGGAAGCCACTTGTGGGCACAAAATAGACAATACCAGATAAGGGGTGCATGGTGAAGATGTTCAAGCCATGGCAGTCTAGACCAGACTCAGAGAACACAACACTCAACAATGCAACATTTTCCAAATGGTATAATGGTATGATAGACACAATGCAGAGGCTATGCATCCCGTATGAGATTTTTAACTATAACACAAGGAATATTGCCTTCAGCATGAACCGACACAACACATTCGTCTGGCTGAGACATGTCAGCAAGGAACATTTCCACACAAGGATGCTACCATTTTATTTGGATGAGGAAGCCTTTGATAAGGAATTCATGTCATGGCTAGGAGTCAAACACAACCTGCATAAACCAGGAATGCAATACATTTTTTCTGTGGAGATACTGAAGAAAAAAGACAACGAAGCAGGACAAAAACTAAGTTCAAGCCTTGAGAAGAAGAAGCCAGACACTCTGGTACAAACTGACTCCAAGGAGGAAGAAGAGATACAACAGTTAGAGTGGAGAAAAGTATTAGCCCGTTGTTAGCTGCCAAACAATACCATGTTGTCAGGTGCACAGGTTAACCAAATCTTGGGTGTTGTTCTAGGTACCAAACCATTGGTGAAGAGGCCTAGAATTAGGGTCGCGCTGAACAAACCCCTAAACCCACAACCCCTTGCATCTACCACTCCTCGCACTCACACCACAACCAAATCCACCACTATCATTGATATTTAGGATGAATCGAAGCCTGAAACACTTCCATCCACATTCGTCATTGAGAACCCTCCACCACCACTCCAATTACCCAACCTCATCACTGCCAATCCACATCAGACCACAACCTTAGAACCAATGCAGCTCAATCAACTAGAGATAGTGTAATGACGACTCCCAAAAAAACCCAGAGAATTACCCAAGCCAAGATAAAAAATTTATGATCTTGAAACCAAAGCCTCAGAGCCGAGCACGATGCTGGATGATAAGAATATAGACACCCAGGAACAACAGACTGAGTCTTTAGTGCAATAAGAAGACACCTGAAGTAGAGAGGAGCTGGAACCCAACAACAACTAGTAAATCACCTCACCAACCAAGGGTGAGAATTCCCAAGAAATCACGGTGCATGAAGCAGAAGCACCAGAAAAGATGGAGATACCAGATGTGCACAATGATCCTGAATGGACAATTGAGAAGGATATGACAGCCATGCAAACAAAAATGGAGTAGTTTCTCCAGAACCCTCAGCAATGTGCAGAAATGATGCAACTCTTCATATCCAGAACAAATTTTTTGACTCTTTTTCCCACATAGCTAAGGTTGACGATCGCACCAGTGCCACCAACAGAGGAGGAGGTAGAAACCCTCTCGAACCATTCAACATCCAGTGGACTTACACTATAGAATCGAGCACCCATCGACACAACTCCTTCATCCACCAACCTGGTACAATGGCTAGCAAGACAATTGTTTGGACTAATCAGGGAATCAATGGACCAGTTAGAGGAAAGGCTCTAGGAGGCCGAGAGATCCGCTGAGATTGCAAGGAAGGAATGGTTCATTGCATAAACATGTAGAATGCAAGAAGTAATGACAAACTCCAAGTTCAACGTAAAATGGAAAAAGTGCAAGAAAAACTTGTTGAATCTTGGCCAAAGATTTAGAAGGTTGCACCCAACCTACCTGAAGCCAGCCATGTAAGAGAACCAGAGCAACGAATCGAGTTGTTACAAGAAGAATGGACACAACTCACTACTCGCACTGAGCATCTACAAGAGAATCTACAACTGGTCCAACAAGAAGCAAAAGAACAGCCTCAGTAGCTGCAGGAATAGATGAAAAAGATAATATTGCAAGGCAACAATGCTTGAGTAGCATTGCACAAGCACACAACAGACTGCGCCCAAATATTTAAGGAAGTCAACGACTGGATGGGAATCATTTCTCGATGGAATTAGGTCTTGGAGGAGGTGCGCACAAATATCCAGGTACCGAATGAAGAAATTGTGGCCATAATGGAACCCATGGAGAAACAATAGAAGTTCAACCAAATTCAACAGGCCGATAATGAATTGAATACACTCTATGAGGCACAATTTGTAGCCAATAAAGAGTTGTGTGACTTCTGACCTGTAATTTAGACTACCTACATGCAAATGCATCAAGTCGATGCAACAATATATTTCAAGTGGAACTTGTATGTTGTGGCCAAGCCAAAGGAGTACAACAAAGAAACAACCAAACAGTTTCTTGCAGAAGCATCACTCCTCGCCTAGAAATGGCAGAACATAGTTGGAAGCTTTCAAGGAGTAAATCATAGAGCATTAGAGATGGTACCAGAATTGGGCCATTTTTTTGAGGAGGTAAAGGAAGAAAAATCACAAATATAAGAGCCTAAAGAAGAAGAAAAGAAGGAAAAGGGAAAACAACAGATGCTCCTGGAGGATGTGAAAGAACCAAGATCTTGACTTGAGGATGAGTCAAGGATTAGGGTTGGAGCCTGTTGGGCCCTTCATTTTTGAGAAGGAATCGAGCAAGTTTTGACTAAGAACAAGTTTCATAAACTCTATCAGAGGCCAGGAGAAAGAGAAACATAAAGCAGTTGTGGAATTTAGCGCAATGCTAGCGAAGCAACAAACGGTTTCAACAGAACAAGAAAGTGTGCAAGCCGAGAAGGAAGACACAACCTAGCTATATATAGGGCTAAACATAATTGTAAAAATGTTGTTTGGTTCATCTTTTAGTTCATTAGTACATAGGTTGGTCGGTTGGGTTGAGTTGAGTCAGGTTGGTCAGAGTCGCCCAGGTTTTGGGATTAGTTGTTGATAATTTTTGTAAGTGGAGAAAAGAAAAGGTTGACTCTATAATGAATTGGAACTACCAATTAGAGAATTAGAGATCTACGACATGAATCCAGAGACAAGAGTTTGTACTGAGCCCTACTATGTAATTTTGAGTCTATAATCAGAGAAAGATCCTAAAGATAATATGAACTAGGACCAAATTTCAAAATATGTTGTGTCTTTGTATGTTTACTTATGCATTACAATGTTTCCTTATGTATTATGAGTTCTATTTGATGGTTCAATGTTTAAATGATTGCTTGCAACGTAAGTAGGTTGGATTCTTTCACTTATATGTTTCAGATCTGTTAATGTCTCTTGCGCAAGAATAAGAATGAGTTCTGACTGCTCTATGGATCCTCTTTAGTCTTTTCCCTACCCTTCCCTATCTATCTGTCATAGCAGTGCTTTGGGTGAGACTTCTTCTCTTCAGAGGAGATGAAAATTCAAGTTCTCTAGACTACACAATACCTTTTGTTGGTAACTTGAGAAGGACCCTAGTCTGATCAAATTTGCTTAATCACCACTCTGCATTTCCTCTGGTTGTAGACACCTATGTCTTGCAACTCCCTATAGCTACTTTGGGTGATACTGCATCTGCTCCATAGGTGCTGCCAAAAGGGCCAATAGTTAGGGCTTGTTGGTGTGTTGTTAGAGCTGAACCCTGGGTCTGCCTCTGTTCCAACAAATGGTTCCATTGTCAAGACATGAATCTTCTTGAGGGAATTTCAAGGTGGTTTCCATCAAAGACAGAGATTCATAAGTGGATAGAAGATCAAGAAAAGGACTTCGTTGAATCCCAAAACAAGAACCCCAGTCTTGGTACAGAGGATTGGTCGGGAAGATATATCTTTACTAATATACATGAGATTTTCTTTGGAGGAATCCATCGGGAGCTATATGAGTGGCTAGCTAGGTTAGCAGATACCCAGTTCAAATTCAGACTTAGACCACCTGTGGTTTGGACATCAGCACTGATCAAGAAGGTCAAGAGAGTTGAAAATGCCGTGTCAAGAGAAGTATATCACTTGTTTGATAGTACCATCGGAGGGTATATCACCGAGTTTGTTGTTGACAGAGTGAAATCGTATAGCCAAGCAGAGAGATATTTCTTTAAGGGACCTAGAGGAAAAATTTTACATTTTTTGAACTTGAAGATCAAGATGCTATTGCATGAGAAGATCATCTTGAAGATACAATAATCAGTCAGATCGAAAGAGCTAATGTTCAAAAATTTAGACAACGACAGTGACACAGAGGCTAGACATACGCATAGTGGGAGGGGTTTCAAAGAAGTTCATCTCGTGAACCTATTTAAGTAGAACTATGGAGACGAAGGGTTCTACAGTGGAGAAGAGGCATATCTGATAGATGAAGAGCATTCAAAATTTGCTAAGACAGAGGAAACTCACATAGAAGAGCCAGAAACTTCAAGAATTGCATCGACTGTTGAAGTATGTACTATTATTCCTCCTATTGATTCAACAACGTTAAGTAACCAAAGTAACCTAAGTCATTAGAAATCTCAGAGCATTGTCACTAGCATTCCACCACATACTCAGTCAAGAAACCTAGGAAGATCTATGGAATATGAGATGAGGTTACTCACCTTTAGAGAAGATGAATGTGAAGATCCTGATCAACACTGGTTTCTATGTGAATTTGTGTGGAGTATTAAGAATATCACCAACAAAGCTATCAAACGAGCTCATTTCAACACTACCCTAAGAGATCGTGCACTGAGCTGGTACATGAAATTTGTCCAAGGAGATACACCTAAACCACAAAATTCCATTAAGAATGCAATAATTTTTGAATCTAAGAAACCTAATTCAGAATCACAGTGCATTACACAACTAAAATAAATCAAGAAGAGAACAGATGAACATGTCTGGGAGTTTGATAAAATATTTAAGACCTTGACAAGCCATTTGAGTTTTTAGATCCCAGATGAGTAGAAAAAGGAATGGTTCATTGCTACCCTCTTTCCACACATCAGAGTTCCTCTGATGCAAAAAAATATTACCTCCTAGTCTAAGGCACTAGATATCTCCATGAAATTAGAAATAACCCCGATGGGAGAATCCATCTCAGGTATGAGTCAAATCTTGAGTCAGCTAACTAGCATATCACTGCAGGTCAAAGATATGAAGAAAGATATTGGAAAAGATAAAAGAGAATACATATGGTGTATCAGATGAAAATTAGAAGGCCATGACAAGGATCATTGTCCCTTATTTCATGAATACTTTTCCTTTGGAGCTCCGAGCTCTTTGAAGCAAGTTACCCTACCCTGGTGCAAGGTATGTAGAAATCGACATCGCCTTGGTGAATGTTACTATCTGTAAAATATGTCCAGACACCCAAAAATATGTATTGCACATTCTATAAGTTGGTAGGACACGATGACATGGATTGTAGGGCTTATGATCTCATGCATGAAATGTCGATATATATATACAAAATTCAAGGTGAAGTACAACAAGAAGGAAGCACTATGTAGTATAATTCCCCTGGGAGAGGAAAATTCGACCCTCATGGTGGATTCCTAGAAAGAGGAAGAGGAGGAGGTATGGGTCAAGGTCAAGGAAAGATCATCTGTTATAACTACACACAACCATGACACTTGGAAAGGGACTATCAAAACCCTTGTACCACTTGCAGCTACTGCAACTCATTCGAGCATGTTATCGAGGAATGTCCAACATTGTTGGCTAAGCTTCAAGAGAAGCGAGGAGGAAACCAACAAATACAACCAATCAAAGAAAAACCTCATGGAGCATATGTTATCGGACTAATCGATAGGTGTGGACACTAACAGATCTCCCTAGATCCACCTAGATCTAGAACAAAATAGGACAGGACATGACCTTTTCCCTAAGTTATGACCATCGAATTAACTAGTAAGGAGGAACAAGTAACATACCTTTGTATCGCTTCCTAGGGTCTCTGTTGCTCCTGCTTCTCTCTGGAGTTATCGTGAGGTCAAGACCAAGACAACACAAACCAACCAAAGTGAAGATAGCAAAATATATTCAATTGTCAACTTATGTGTATGATCAAGGAATTACACAATAAAGTAAGAATGACTTTATGGGA
>JASDQU010247443.1:0-15209 GCA_032191745.1 Picea mariana
TGTGGTTTATATAACCATCATGTTTCAAAATGTTGGAAAAGATTGACCACTTTCAGGAAACTTTACAAGCAAAGACAACTTGAAAAGAGGATGCAAAAGATTTGCACTCATTGTCAGAAGAGGGGTCATCTCATTGACCATTGTTGGACATTGCATCCAACCACTCATCCACAGCACAAGAAGCAGATGGATAAAGAGATTGGAAAGAATGGAAGAGGAGATTCCATCATTGATGTGAGTCAAGATGATTCACAAGAGGACGATTTTCAGCAGAAGAATTCACCATTGAGTTGGCTTGGTAAGAAATGGTTAGATTTCTTGAGTAAGAAAGGCTTGCATTTTTTGTTGTAGATGCACATTTCAGCCTTATGTATGCATTTATGTTGAGAGTATGGCAAGTTGCAGCAGTTTATCATAACTTGTATGATGCAAGTTGCATGTGAATGCAATTCATTTGAAGGCATTCTCGTTTGTTGCACAACTTCGCCAGGAGGATGTAAAAGAGGGGTATGATGTTCACTTGTTACAGCCATATATCTTTTTCATTTTCAGCTCTTATGTACCCACATGTTTAGGGTTTATGTACTTATGTTTGTACTTGAAGGAGAGTTGAAGAGCTATGCACAGGCATGTGTTTTTGTGTATGTGTAAGCAGTGAACCTGGTGAATGATTCATGATTGTAACATGATTGTGTATCATGAATGTTGACTTGTCATTAGGAAGGTCGATATGTTTCAAATGAGTCTCGACTTGTCGATGTTGTCTTGACGACTATGTTGTGTCGATCATGTTTTTCGATTTGTGTTTAGTCGATGGTGTTTGTTGGATTGTAAGTTAATTTTGAGTACACCAAGATGCAAGAAAAAGCCATGTGCTTTGATGAAGCACAAGATGCGACCATTTTCTTGAAGAGAAAAAGACTTTGTTGGCATCATTTTCAGTCTTGTATAAATTTGTTTTCAAGATTGATGGTTTTCTTGGTTTGTGACAAATGTCGCAGGAAAGTTTTTGCAGCCATTGGAGAGCAGATTGTGTTGACGTCAAAGAGTTCACAAGAGGGACTTGATTCTCAGTGGGAAGGTTGGCAGTATTCCAAGCACAAAGAGAACAATGGGTCACCAACAGCCAGAGAACAGTGGTTGAGGGACATAGCCAGTTGCAGTGCAAGGCATGTCAAGGTATTCATGTGATTGTCAAAAAGACTTTTCAAGTAGAATCAGTTGATAGAACTTGAAAGCAGAAGAATATTGAAGCTCAAGTAGATAATCATAAGATTTTGTGGGTCCAAAAGCCTTTCAGTGGGAAGGTGTGATCAAAATCTGGACCAGGGGTCAAAATTTAGCTCAAAAATCAAAGTTCTCGGAATTTCCTCAAAACGAACAGGTGCGTAGCCCTTGTTGTCATGAAACCAACGCAATGTGCTTGGGTTCAAATGGACATCGGATGAGGGAGACATCGCATTCTGTTGGAATCATCAAACAGACAAAAAATATTGTGCTGACTGTATAGTCCGTACAGTCTGTACGGATGCTGACATGGAAGAGGACGTACGATGATGTGGAAGAGTTCGTACGATGATGTGGCATGTCCATATGCTGAGGTGGAAGATTGATGATGTGGCAATCATTGATTGGCAGATGTGGATGAATCCTGATGTAACACGTGGCATCATTTTGGCAAGTGGTTTGGTGCCACGTGGCCCAGTCGTGGGCTGCCACGTGGCACCCTATTATTGGTTTGGGTGTTTGGTTAAAATATTATGGAGTCCATGGGGATCGAACCCCAGACATCCCCCATTGGCAAATCTTTGACAAAGTCCGACCAACCGACGCGCCACACGTTAAGTCTTGTTATATAAACGAGTTTTTTTATATTTAAAATTGCATTGTTTATGGTTGGCACAGGGGTCCGGGCTAGGGCTTAGCCCCAGCCCCCAGTCGCACACTCAATACCATATGACCTTGACATTTGCACGTGCATGGATTTGGTTTGAAACGGTTACAACACACGTCTTCCACTTGTCGTTTATCCATTCACCCTTGAAATGGAGCCCTTTTGCGCTAGCGCGAGGTCACATGGTGACCCTTATGACCATGGCCTTGGCGGTTAGGGGCTAGGCACACCCATAACCATCCTACAGTTTCACCCATTTTACGGTTAGGCACCGGTGCTAGGTTTTAGCATGAGTTTTTGTGCGTGAGCTAGGTTGGCCACACAGAGGTGCGTTTTGGCGAACCAGAAACAATAAGCTTGAAGGAAGAAAATGGCAGGAGGCCTATCTTCTTCATTTTTTGGCCAAATGAGGTGTCGAAAAAGCCCAGATAGGGGTTTTTGGACGTTCTGAATCCATTGGCATTGTTTTCAAAGGCATTTGAAGACTTCTTTTGTAGTTTTTTCACCATTAAAGTTTCAGAGAGCTCCAGGGAGCTTGAAGCCCTCGTTGATTGAGGTCATGCTCAGATGAGTACAAGTCTATTTTTTGTGATTGAATAGTCATTTTTGGATAATTGTTATGCTATGAACACATTGGTATAGGTTTAAGAGGCTTTTAAGGACTTTTACAGGTGTTTTTTTCACAAGGAAGCTCAGGGAAGCTCAAGGCCACATGTAGAAGAGCTCATGCCCGGATGAGCCATGATCCATTTTCAGAGTTCTATTAGTCATTTCTGGGGTTTTTATGTATTATGAACCCAATGGTATAGTAATTATTTCCATTGGATTTGAGCAGCATCTTGTAAAAGAATCTTTGACAAATTAATCCCAAAGAGCCAAGTCCATTGAAGGAGGCTCAAGGAGATGTAGCCTAGAGATGGGTGAACTCCTTTATCATCTTGTTATTGTTGTGAGTTTGTTGGTTATATTTGTTGCAAGTTATGTTTGTTGTGTATTTATTTAAAACACATATTTAACCATTTAAAGAAAAAATTCCTCACACATGAACATTTAAAACAAGATGCATAAACTTGGCACATAATCTATCTTGCATATTTTAACACATTAAGCAAAATCCTGTAAAGTTTTATTTTAATGAAGTAAAGGGTGATTGCATAGCATAAAAAGTCAGCCCCCTATTTTCATATCATTGAAGGACCACTGTTTCAAGAGTGCATAGGGTCGAAGACTCAAATAACCAGAGGTTATTTGAAAGTTGTCGCAAGTAGTGCGAGCGGGATTCCTTTTGGGGGCTTGAGTTTGCAAGTGAGAGATTAGGAGGGATAGCACCTTTGAAGTGTTCAAAGGGAGGCAGAGATTGAAATCATTTCGCAGAAGTCAAGTTCAGGTGGAAGGATGCCAAGTCATTTTGGCCAAAGATCCTTGAAGAAGAGTGAATGAATGGTGAAATTTCTTCGTGGAAGAAGTGTCGAAATCCTGTGGACCATTGGATCTTGCAGATCTATGAGAAGGTTAAGGCTGAGTGTCTTTTAGCATTCAGGAGCTTAGGAGGAGTAGCGACCATTTGATGAGAAGTAACAAGAGTCGTTGATCCCCCTTTGGAGTGGAATTTCGACATTTCAGGGTTCGACATTTCGGCAATACTGATGACAAGGAACTAAGGGACTTTGCGTTGAAAACCCTGAAATCATGAAATGCAATGTGTCTTTGGAGTAGGGATGTGGTAACAGAGGAAGCGGTCACATGGACCAAGAATTGGTCAGGGGCTAATCGTTGTTGAGCCCATTTCGGCATTTCTTCATTTTTGGGTTCGGGAAGTAGAGGAGGATGTGATTTTGGAATCGAGAGTTTCAAACTCCTGGTTTGTGAAATCTTGAAAGATCCATAGCCGTCGAATCGAGGAAGATCTCAGTCGTAGATCACGCGGGAGGTGAGGCTTCGGGAATTCAGGAATCATAGTTTCGAAAGGTAAAGAAACTCTCTGTTGTGGATTTTTGCGAGTCACGAAATCCTGAAGAGCGAAAGGAAAAATTCCCGAAAGGTTGAGGAACAATAGTCGTTGGGCCCCAATCGGGTTTTGGGGTTTCGAGACTCAAGAGGTAGAGTTGCATGGTTAACACAACTCCCAAAATCGCAAAGAGAGAAACGCTGAAAGGTGGGTCCCAAGTATTAGTCAGAGGGTATGTATGGCGGAAGTCAAAGGAGTGGTCAAGGTTCAGAGAAAATCCTAAAAGAATGTAAGATGTTGGATAGAGGTAGGCCCACAACCGTTGATCTTGCCAAAGGAGAAATTTCAGAATTCGGGGAATGGAGTGATCAATGGTTGGGGTCGCTGCATTTCAAACTCTTGGTTATTGAAATCCTGATACATCCTGGACCATTGGATCGAGGGAGGCTCATATCCATCGACCTCGTCTAAGGGAGCGATTTCAGGTTTTGGGGTTTGAAGAGTCAAAAGACTCAACTCTCTTGCATCACTGAGTCGTGAAATGTGAAAAACGTCTCTTGTCTTGGTCGGAGGTCATATCTGGTGGTCGTGTGGAGGTGAAGACTCATGCCTGGTGCACGTTGTGCAGGTGGGGTTTTCGTGAAGGACCTGTGGATCGGATTCGTGGGGTTCCAATGAGGGCCCAAAAGAACTATTTCAGTTCTGCGGATTCGAAGAAGATCGATCCTGTGTGGATATTAGCCCAAGGGTCGGGGGTTTGCGTCAAATGCTTACAGGTTTCTTTGGGGATGGAGACAATCATGATGATAATGATGATAGTAGGGGTAATTACCACCAATGTAATCTTGATGATAACAACCTGAAAGACTCAATCAAGCATGTTGCGAAGACACCTGTGTTCCGATTTGGTGCAAGTAGAACCTCAAACATTGCATGCATGTTGATATTATTAGAAATAAAATCACTATGTGGTTGGTTAGACAAAGGATTCACTACCCTACTGAAGTGAGTTGAAATGTATTTCTTACTTTGCATTCCCAATTGATAAGAAAATTCATTTCGTGGTTTTCTCCCGCTTTGGGTTTCCATGTAAAAACACTGGTGTACTTTGTATGCGTATAATTACTCATTTGTTCATTGTTTATTTACTCTGCAACTATTGGATGATAATGCTACATTGATATAACATTTGCATTTTGTGGATAAAAAGGATTAGATTTCTCTATTACTGATTCACCCCCCTCTCAGTAATCCAACAATTTGTATCAGAGCAAGTTCATTCAGGAAACAATTTAACCACTGAAAGGAGATCATGGATTATTCTGAGAATGGAGTATCAATGTTTAATGGCCAAAATGGTTTAAAGTATGAGATGTGGAGCAGAAGGACGAAAGTATTTTTACAGGCACATGGACATTATATTTGGCTATCAGTTGTTACAGGATATGATAGTTCAAAAAGGGAAAAGATTGTAGCCAAGAAGGAATTGAAGAAGAATAATGAAATCACAATAGATTTCATCTGGGAAGGATTACCTAATCTGGTGAGAGAAAAGGTTGGTAAATGTTCATCAACCAAACAACTTTGGGATAAGTTACATGACATATATTCTTCACCCATCACAGATTCAGAAAATGCCAAAGAAGATACAGATATAGATCAAGAATAATCATGTTCACCATGTCAAATAGATTCATAAGATGAAGAGTACATAATCACCAAAGGTATGTTTTTTTTCTTTAATTGTGAAAAACACAAACATCTTGAAATAAAATGCCATGAAGGAAATGAGACGAAAAAACTAATTGAAAAGGAAGAGAATTATGAAGTAGAATTGATTAGTTCTTTAGATGAACTAAGAGAAGAAAACAAGTCCCTCAAGAAAGAATTGACGAAACAAAAGGAAAGTGTTCATAGTTTTGAAGAATCCCAACAGGTCATCGAGAACTTAAGAACTTAGCTAGAAGAAGCTAGAAAGATAGAAGAAAATCTTGAATATCAAAAGAAGTATTTGGAAGCCAACATAGCAGCATAGAAGGAAGAAGAAGAAACAAGAGAGAATATATTGACAGATCATCTTAAGGAAAGAACTAACGATCTAAACCATCTTGAGGAAGAGTTTGGTCCAGAAGAGAAAGGAATTGAAGAAGAAATAATCACATTAAAAATTAAGCTTGAAGAAGAGAAAAGAACAGAAGAAGTCATGAAGTCTCAGATAATGAAGAAAGAAGAAGCTTGAAGAAGAAGTTGTCACATTGAGAAGTAAAATCGTCAAGCTCAAAAAGAATGCTGAGAAATAGAAACATCCACATCGGTTATGGAGAATGAAGAGATGCACTCTAGGTTGCTAGAAAAGAAGAATGAAGAAAATAGAAAGAGTTATGCAAAAATACTCAAAGGAAGGAATCATGGTCAACCAGAATCTAAGAAAACTATTGAAGATACATCTTCAAGAAGAACATCCATGTTCAAGCCACAAAGAAGCTTCAATCATGATCATGATTAGTCAAGGAAGAAATTTAAAAGGAATTTACTACAAAGAAGGCCATTCATTCCTAGGTATGAAAATTTCTTTTGTGGTCATTGTTTTTATTGCACTAATTTTGGACATAAGGTTGCAGATTGTAGGGATTATAAAATAAATGTTTAAGCAAGAAATGCATATGTGGTCCCACGTAACATTGAACGTTACAAATGTCATAACTATGGACACATAGCTAGTTATTGTAAAATCATGATCGACATTTCCATGAAAGAGAACACGGATATCAAATATAAGAAAGTAAAGACCATATCCCATAGATCGCAAGATTGGAAATAAAATGAGATGAAGAAAATTCTACAGAGAAAAGGAACGATGTCAGATACAGAAAGGTTTGGAAAATAACTCAAAGAAAAGAATGAAAGGTAAATAAGGAACAGGTTCAAGAGATTGTACTTTTAGGCACTGTAGTGAGATGAATCGACAAACAGAAAGAAAGAAGTCAGAGCTCAGAGAGATGATGAATCTACTAATGAAGATGATGATGAATACAATTCAGAGCAAGAATTGTTATGAGCCATTCAGATTAGAGACTCTTAGATAATATGAATAATAGACAGGGGGATTCTATGCGGTAGCTAAGACAGACCATAGAACCATCCTTCGAGCACCTTGCGGAGTCTGAGTAGACAAATTTAGTGCATTCAGTTAGCAGAAGTACAATTTGATGGATTAATCAATTGTAGTAGTGAATACTTCATGATAGTATAGTGATAAATGGGTCGACATTCTGGATAGTTGTGCAATAGAGTCTTGGACATATATATGATAGTGGACGAAATAATGGATTCATAGATTAGTTCAGAGAGTGGTTCAGAGAAAAAGGAACATTATGGATGTTAATTACACAGGAAATTGCTCAAAAAATGCTAATGGATTCCAAATTGACATATATTGTTTGGATGCATGCAATGCATAAAACAGTTCACACAGAGTAATTCTCATAAACAACAATGACAAAACTCCCTATGAGCTATGGAAAGAAATACCAAAAAATGTGAAGCACTTCAAAGTATTTGGAAGAAAATGCGACATCAAAAGAGAAGATGGCATAATGAGAAAGTTTGACTCTCGTGTGGACAAAGGAGTACTTGTTGGTTACTCAAGTACAAGGAAAACATACAAGTGTTACAATCTGAGATTGAAAATATTTTTTGAAAGCATCAATGTAACAATTGATTAAACATGTGGATGAGAATCAAAGGAAGAAGAAAATGAATCAGTGGAACAAATTTATGAAGAAGAAGCAAAAGATTAAGAATAAGTCTACATTGAACAACCAGAAGGATTTCAATTGTCAGAGAACGTAGATTATGTGTGAAAATTGAATAAGGCCTTGTATGGTCTAAAACAGGATCCTAGAGCATGGTACTCTAGACTGGATAAATATCTACAACAGGAAGGGTTCGGAAAAGAAAGTGCAGACAACAACCTCTACATTAAGTTTAAGCCATAGATTTGCAAAGGATATGAAGAATGAATTTCAAGTGTCATCACTTGGAGAACTATCTTTCTTTCTAGGTCTTCAGATACATCAAAGAAACCAAGGAATTTTTATTTCTCAAACTAAGTATATCAAAGAAAATGATAAAGAGGTTTAGAATGGAAGATTGCAAACCAGTTACCACTCCTATGCAAACTAGTTGCAAGTTGAGAAAAGATGATGATTCAAAGTCTACATACCAGAGGAAATACAGGTCAATGATTGGTAGCTTACTATATGTGATAGCATCCAGACCCGATGTAATGTAGGAAGTTGGACAGGTGGCATGATTTCAAGCAACACCAAAAGAATCACATGTATAAGTAGTGAAGAGGAGTTTCAGATATCTCAAAGGAACATAATATTTTGGATTATGGTATCCAAAAGGAAAGGATCTATCACTTCTTGCCTACACAAATGCAGATTGGGCAGGTTGCATTGATGATCGATGGAGCACCAGTGGAGCAACGTTCTACTTGGGTGAGTGTTTAGTATCATGGCTAAATAAGAAACAATCATCAGTATCCTTATATATAGACGAAGCAGAGTATATTTCAGCAACATCATGTTGTACATAGGTTCTATGGATGAAACAAACTCTGACATATATACAAGTTGAGTATGATGAGCCCATTCCAATCTATTGTGATAATAAAAGTGTCATCAATATCTCAAAGAACCTAGTGATGCACTCTAAGATGAAACACATTCCAATCAAGTATCACTTTTTATGGGAACATGTTGTAGAGAAGAACATCAAAGTTGAATATGTGGGCACAAAAGAACAAGTGACAGACATCTTTACAAAACCGCTTCCATGGGAAGCCTTTGAGTATCTTCTCTAGAGACTCAGAGTAATTTCTACTCCAAAAAGAATACTTTTGAATGTGTATCTTATATGTCTTAGATTTACATGAGGAAGCACCATAAATAGGAAAGTTCAATTTGGGAGATCGTTTCAGGAAGATTTCAGTCAGGGGGAGTATCCCCAAGGACAGTTCAGTCAGGGGGAGCAACCCTGAATGGAAAGATACCTATTTTATTGATGACAAAGGGGGAGAGATTTATCATATGCAAAGGTAAATGCTTGGAGAAAGAGCACAGAGGCATGGTTCCATGGGGAGTGATGATCACAGGTGGAGCATGAGTGATATTACTTCAGTATTGCATCAGAGTGTTTCCATCAATGCCAAAGGGGGAGATTGTTGATTATTTGGGTTGGTTGTCATTGATGTCAACTCTTGAAGAAAGTATGGTAGCAAATTCTGGTAGCACAAAGGTTTGTGTAATGGACCCAAGTTTATTTGATGTATAATGGTATGAGTTTTAATATATTTGAAGGTAAGACTATTCTAGATTTATCAGATGCAAAGGTAAATGCTTGGAGAAAGAGCACATAAGCATGGTTCCAGGGGGAGCGATGGTCACCGGGGGAGCATGAGTGCTATGAATTTAGTATTGCATCAGAGTATTTCCATCAATGCCAAAGGGGGATATTGTTGATTATTTGGGTTGGTTTTCATCGATGTCAACCCTTGAAGAAATTCTGGTAGTGAATTCCAGTAGCACAAAGGTTTGGGTAATGGACCCAAGTTTGTTTGATGTATAATGGTATGAGTTTTAATATATTTGAAGGTAATACTATTCTATATGGATAGTACATGTCATTCCATTTCTGGTGGTATGTGTAATGTCACATAACTCCTCACGGTTAGAGAGTTATGGCCATGTGAAGTTGGAGAACCCTCATGAGTCATCTAGAAGCCCCAAAAGGTCAAAGTAGTCAAAGTGGTTGCAAAGAAGAAATTATTTAAATAATAAAGTGAAGTGATGAGTCTACTATAAGTCAAAGTGAATACAAAATAAATTATTTAAATAATAAATTTCATGGAGAAATTACTAAGTGGACAAGTGGTTAGAAGTGGGTTAGCCCTAAAATAAGGAAATTGGGTTAAGATGGTTAAGAGATAATTTAAATAATAAAGTGAAGTGATGAGTGTACTATAAGTCAAAGTGGATACAAAAGAAATTATTTAAATAATAAATTTATTGGAGAAATTACTAAGTGGACAAGTGGTTAGAAGTGGGTTAACCCTAAAATAAGGAAAGTGGTTTAAGATGGTTAGAAGGTAACCCCTTGAGGAAGCTACATAAAAGTATAAATAAGAGGCACGGGTCTCTCATTTTTATTACACTTGAGGATATTGAATATCTACAAGTGACTGAGGTAACCAAAGGATATCTAACCCTGATTTCAGAGGGAAGGTGAAGTAAAGAAGGTTGAAATTCAAGGAAGGATAAATTATTTTGATGATGCTTTCTAAGGTTGAGGTATAGGTTGGTGCATGGTTGATGCACTTGTTTATGGTACATGATGATTATAGTTTGAGGTACAATTTGGTGCATGGTTGATGCACTTGTTTATGGTACAGGTTTATTGGTACAGGTTTACAACGGTATATCTCATAGTGATAGTGTGACAGTTGTTCCATCATTCTACTTCTACTTCAGGGTGATTGGACGAGGAAAAGACAGGTGGTTGTAGCCACCTTCCGGTTGTAGCCAGAGAACATAGAGGGTTGTAACCTCCTTTTGGTTGTAGCCAGAGAATTGGGGAGTTTAATCTTCCCTCAAGTTGTATCCTGAGAAACTAGGGGGTTGGAGCCTCCTTCCAGTTGCAGCTGGAAAACAAAGGAAGTCGGTGCTTCCAATGAATGTAATTATTAAAGACATATAAGAAAAAACATTCCGTGGTTTTCTACCGCTTTGGGTTTCCACATAAAAACACTAGTGTACTATGTATGTGTATGATTGCTCATTTGCTCATTGTTTATTTACTCTGCAACTATTGGATGATAATTCTACATTGATATAACACTTGCATTTTGTGGATAAAAAGGATTATATTGCTCTATTATTGATTCACCACCCCTCTCAGTAATCCAACACTTATTTTAATAATGTTCATTTTCTTCTTTATGGTAGTTAAAATGGAGAGATACTTTTGATATTCTATATTAGGGTTAATCACCTTCTTCTAGTATCTTAATTTTCTCTTATCCTCTAATTCTTTATTGAGAAACAACTTCTCCTTAAATTTAGATGTAATGATATTTTTAATATTGTTGATATTGTTCAAAGTGACCTCTTCCTCAATTCCCCAACGATTTAGCCAATATTTGGCATCTTTATGCCAACCCTTCTTGAGCCATAGGTAGTTTTGACTAGAGTTTGAATCAATCTCAGGAAACCTCTGGTCTTCCATGTTGTTTATCTTGTTCTTGTAAATTAAGCACCTAGTCACTAGCCATGTTGATCTCAATGAGGGAAAGACTCACTTCTATGAGGAGGACATGATATGGTGTATTTCTTTTAATTTTAAGATTAGAAGTTACAAAACGCTTCTAGATTTTATCAATATTTATCCATGATTCTCTAGAGATGTTGCAACCCCAAACCTCATAACCATGTGACATAACAAGAGTTTCAAATATAAGTTTCCATAGCCAAAGGTTTTTTTATTTACAATTGTTTTCAAGGCCAAAAAAAACTTTCCACCCATCATTTATCCCTTTCTCAATGGTATAGTTCCAGTTAAGCTTGCGGTGTAGATCAATTTTGAGATATTTGTATGAATTCACTTCCTCCATCTCATACATGAAATTATCGTAAGTGATCTTTTTGGATTTGATTATCATAACCTTTGTCTTGTTAGTGTAAATAGCGATACTTGTACTAGAGAAGAAATCCTTGAGAATTCTTAGTTTCCTTTTAGGATCATAGAAATACATCACTGTAACAACCCAATTTGATTAATTATTTATCATAGTTTTTAATTTAAATTTAATTAATTATTAAAATAAATTAAATAAGTCTTTTCATTATTTTATTATTAAAAGGTAGGTGAAGTAATTAATGGGGGGATAAGGTTGTTGAGGAATTATTGGGGGGATAAGGTTGTTGGGAATTAATGAGGGGGATTTGAGGGAGGAGGATAAGGAAGAGGGGGAGGACTTGGAAGAGGGATCCATGTTTTGGGAAAAATTGGGGGAAGAAGGAGGAAGAAATTATGAAAGAGGGGAGGAAATTGGAAGAACAATTTGTTTTGGGAATTCTCACAGGGCATTGTTTTTGTTGGGAACTTTGGGCTCGAGGGACAGGGAATCGTAAGGATTCTTGGAGTTAGGGAGTCAGAGAGGTTGTTCCTAGTTGGCTCGGAGGTTAATATTTAGTTGGGAAGTTTGGGCAAGCACAAGAAAAAGTGAACCTGGGGCTGAATCAACCAACCTACAGGTGGAGGTATGTATTTTACCAGCTGGTATTTTACCATTATGCTGTCGTTATTATGTTGTTGTTGTTGTTGTTGTTATGATGTTATTTTTATTATGTTTTTGTTTTTTATTCCTGGTATAAGAAAATCATGAAAGAAAACTATGAACTAATTTGAAGTTATTTCAGTAGGAAATATTAATTATCTTTTGAGGCACTGGAATAGGAAGGCCTTACAAATGGTATCAGATCCGCAGTTTCAAAACTAAAACTTGGGCTTGACCACCCACATAAATGAATTTGTTCCTGCTGATAAAAGAGGTGCCATCAACAAAATCTGCTACAAGCTGTGATTTTGCACAGAGTAATATACTTGATGTGCCTCTGCCCAGGAGGTGAATGGGAACAGGTTGTGATTCTTGTCGAATCCCATGGCCCTTCCTTTGATAATATCCACACCCTTTCCTTTATAATATCCCACATAGAAAGAAGCTATATCTTTAGTGAAAAGACGAAGCATGAACCATGGCTCAGGGCACACCATTTTAACTTTATAATTGTTGATTTTTAAGACTGCGACAAGTTCAAGGCCAATATATCCACCACCAACAATCCTATTTGTGCCTTCTGGTTTTGACTATATTGCATATACAATCTTTGTCAGATAAAATATTCCCTTGGCATCAAATCCTTGCACGCCAAAGTCGGATAACTTGACAACAGTGGAACCAGTTGCAATGATTAAAGTGTCATATTTGAAAGTAGTCCCTTCTGCACTAGTGAGAGTTTTGGTGATAATTTCAGCTTTCATCACTTCAGTGCTAAGAATCAATTATGTACTTGTAATATCAAAATTCACAGGTGAACTTTATCAGTATACCACTCTGGGGGGATGCCTCTCTCCTACACTCCCAACACAAACATGGAATCCCGAAAGTCATAGAACTCCTTTCAGAAAGAGATAAGCCTTACTAAGTGCAGGTATTTCATATGGAGCTACAACCTCTTTTGATATAACTGTGAGCTCTCCAGATTTGAGACCCAAGCTAACAAATTCTTGGGATGCATAACCCACCTTTAACATTATTCATGCTAATACCATTATTAGCATTACTTGTAGGCTCTAAGCATATGTCGAAGGAAATAAAACTAAAGGTAGGCATCTTTTATAAACACAAATAATACAGAAAACCTGAATCTATGAAGCATCCATTAAAGCTTCAATATAACTCACTTCGATCTCAATCTTTCGGCTTCAATTCTACAAAGGTACAAGAAATTTTCCTTAAAGCGTTAAAGGTGCATCCCTTAGAGTTGTCAAGTGATCCCCGAGGATTTGTACTTGATACTTTACATAGATATCCGAAATAGAGAATCCGCGAAACCCTCTGATAAAGAATATAAAGATAGTCTGACAGATAACAAGAAGACTTCCCATGGGTTTGTTTCTCTAGCTCTCTATGCTACACCCACGAAAACTCTGATTCCCTCTGATTTTGTTGAGTCCTTTAATCCATCTCCTTATGTTTTCGATATTAAAAGACGGGGCCCTTTGGTTATGAGAGATGAAAATGGATTTGATCGTCGGGAAAAGGCGTAGTGGAATGAGGGAAAGAGGGAAAATGGTGTTAAAAAGGGGGCAATGCACTACCTGTCTCCACTGCCAACGCTAAACCACGAGGAGGAAGCTCACAAAGGGCACGCACTATGCACTACACATCCAAGATAATGCCTAGGCCGAGACTAAGCACCAAGGAGAATGCCCAAGGTGAGAAAGCTCACACACAAGCCTGCAGGATGAGTCTCGTTGCACTACATGTTCGATGCCAAGAGCTCGCTTAAGCTTGCAAGCGAGAAGATATGACATTAAAAAAAGGTGGGTAACCCTTGCCACTCGTCATTGCAGAGGAGAGAAGGCATCGAAGGATAGGCTGTCCTAGTAGCCAGGGCCAAGCCCTATTAGCAGTGGACCGTGTAGCCAAGGGCCTCGTAGAGGAGAAAACCCAGTGAAAGAAAATGGGAGGGAATGGAAAAAACAAGGGTTTGTTGGGATCACTAGGGTTATAGATGAGACCACAAGGAAGGGGCACGTGGGCCATGCAAGGCCCCATGTTGATCTCGTATAATTTTTATTTTCTTTTATATATTATATTTACTATAATTTAGCGTATTATATTTCCATTTAATTGTTTGTTATTTTATTTCATTTTTAATTTATTTTAATTTTTATAAATTTAATTGTATATAGTTATGATTTCAATTTTTAATTATTTATTATGGTTTTATATATTGTTAAAAAATTAATAATAATAATAATATATGTATTTATATAAATAATGAAGGAAGGTTAAAATGGGGCTTCTCTTATGTTATGAGGTATACATTTTAGTTTTTAAATCTCTTTTTTTACATTAAAAAAAGGTTTTTATATTATGATTGGTTTTATTCTTTTTTGCATATTAAGGACTATGCCATCAAACCCGTGAGACCAACCATTATCTTTGTTGAATCTATGCCAAGCTAAGATTCATGGAGAAAACCAAGTTGAAACTCAATCATGTCGTAAATGGGAGGTACATGCACCAAATGGCCGTAATGTGACACTAGCTCAATTTACAAGGAAAACATGACATTAAAGTACTATGGAAATAAAATAAAATTTAATTGACTATGGATGCTTATTCAAATAGCCCTGACCTACCGATGTATGATAATGAAATTTATCTTATATTATAGGCATATCTATAATTATATATATTAACTTAAGATTGATAGTATTAGTACGAGTATATGTGAGTTATAGTGAATCATCAATGTAATTATTACAATTGTATAAGCATGTTATGGTGAATAATTAAGGTATAATAAGTGATTTAATGATAGTAAAGGGGATTTGATGCACATTAGAGAGTGTGTTATAGGGTTGGCATAGCTAGCAAGACAAGAGGGTTAACAACTTACCCGAACAAGTTACCAAACTTAGAGGCTTTCGACCCTGACCTTTAGCAACTTACCCTAAAGAGAGTAATGTTTGTTTACAGACAAGTAAAAAAAAACTTACGCCTAACCCTAT
>JASDQU010247444.1:4555-16569 GCA_032191745.1 Picea mariana
AAACTTAGTCATAGATCTAGGCCCAATCTTTAATATTCGGAGCACATTTCAGTATATGAGGCCAAACTTAGGCTTAATGACCTTTTTATGGGTTTTGTGTGTTGTTTCCTAGATTTTGCCACCATGGGGTTAGAAAAACATTTCACCATCAAAATCATGCATTTTTTTCATCGATCATCTTACATATTTTATTGAAGAAAAACTAACTAACCTATGTCCTAACCTACTCACTTGCACCTTTAGCCCAACTTAGACTGTTGGGCTAAGAAAATACTCTACCCTGGGGTTATTTGACCAAGATTAGACTGCTTGGTCAAATTTATTCACTAGCTAACCCAATTTACTTGGCAAAGATTAGACGGTATATCCAAGTTTATTCACTAATCCTAACTACTTAAATTTAAAGGGACTTGGCCATGTTTAAACTGTATGGATCAAGTCATTATCATTTCATGGGGATTTATCCTTTTTTTCTTTTATGCCCTCTTTTTATTTTTCTCATTTTTTTATTCCTTTTTTGTTTTGTTTTCTTTTTTCTTTTCTAGAATGTAGCAATATCTGCAAGACAAAAACACTAAAGGAAACAAAATTACAATCAGTAGTTGATCCTATAAATTATAGGGTTATAACAGTGGCTCCACATGGGGATGGTATCCTCCTTGTGAGATGCCGAGAATCTTGTTTCTTGTTGTCTTGAACAACTTTCCTCTGGAGCTTCTTCTGCTACCTGACTTGCTTTATTTTTAAAATTTTGATGACATAATCCAGTGTCTTAGGGCCTTCTTTGCGGGCTTCAAACACTTGAACAAATGCACCTATACACAAACTGCTTGTAAAATAAATGATATGTACAATGGAAACGAAATGGTGATCTCTCTATTGAGGGGGAAGATAATACTTCAGCATCCTGCCATTTATAGGCCCCCCTGGCAGGTCTGATCCATCACTATTACCAAGAAGGAAAGCATTATTTCCTCTGAAGGCCTGAATGGTGTAAGGACCATTCCACAAGCTATAGAACTTTCTATGTTTACCCTTATCTTCATTTCTAGAGTCCCATTTCAAAACTGGATCACCCAATTCAAAGTTATCCTCTTTGGTTCTCTTGTCATAAATATTTTTTATATTTTCCTGGATCACTTGAGTTTTGTTGTACACTTCTTCTCTGGATTGAATTAGGTGGATCATTTGATTTATCCTTCATTGGACATCATTTCATTCTTCTTGGGTTTCCTGCAATAGCTTCATGACAGGGACTCCTAATGAAAGGGGAAAAACCGCCTCGGTGCGATACACCAACTGGTATGAAGCCATACCAATTTCTCTTTTGGTGCTTATTCTGTCATCCCAGAGTGTGAAAACCAACTTATTATGCCATGATTTCTTATTTTCTTGTAGTGTATTTTTGAGAATGTTCACTAGACTTTTGTTAGAAGACTCAACTAGCCCATTTCCTTGTGGATAATAAGTCGTCGAGTGTCCTAGAGTAATGTGATATTGATTACAAAAATCTATGAGCTTTTTGGATCTGAAAGCCGTTGCATTGTCAGCTATAATTTTTCTAGGGCATCCAAAACGAGACAAAATGTTAGTTTCTAAAAACTTGATGATGACTGAGTCAGTAGCTTGCCTGCAAGGCACATCCTCGATCCACTTGGTGAAGTAGTCTGTGGCCGTGAGGATCCACTTGTGTTGGCCCGAGGAGGATGGATGTATTTCACCAATGAAGTCTAGACCCCATTGTTGGAAAGGAGATTCAACTGAGATGGGCTTCATAGGGAGTGGCAAAAGCTTCCTTTTACCTTAAAAAATTTGGCACTTGTGGCAAGAATTAACCTTCTGGTGGACGTCAGTGAACAGAGTAGGCTAGTAAAAACCAACCCTCAAAATCTTGTTAGCTATGGTCTTCCAGCTTAGGTTCCCACCATAGTCTCCTGCATGAAAATATTGAAGAACTTTGTCAGCTTCATCTTTTAACAAGGAATTAAGCAAGGTACTACCAGGAACTTTCCAATAGAGATTGATTTCTAAAATACAAAATTTCGACGCTTTCAATTTAATAAATCTAGCTTTGGTCTTAGTCAAACCTGGAGGAACTTGTAAATTGTGGAGTACAAAAATGAGGTCTGCATACCAAGGGGAGTTTAAGAATACCTCTTTTATGTTTGGAGTCGCCTGCTCTTCCGATCCGTCCGCTGTAGCGAAAAAATTAATATCCAAAGCATGAAAATTAGACTCAACCATTAGTTTGGCCAAAGCCTGTCCTTTGATCAATTTAGTAGGTTTTATTTCAATGTTGTGCTCCAGAATAACCACAATCCATTTTCCTCTTCTACCATCCGGATTATCCTGGGTCAGGATATCCTTAACAACTGTGTTTGGGATGTATGCAATCCTATGAGAATGGAGAATATAGACTCTAAAGTTCGTTATGGCTTTCACCAGAGCGAAGACTTGTTTCTCCATTATGTTATAGTTCAAAGCAACATCTCTCAAAGATTTGCTGAAAAACGATATGGGTTGTTCGTACCCTTCACTATTTTTCTGCAATAGAACAATTGCTATGGTGTGTTCAGATGCGAAGGAGAAAAGAAGAAAGTCTTTGGTATAATCCGGGCTAATCAGAACTGGGGCTTGGGTGAGAGCATGTTTCACCTGCTCAAATGAATATTTGGACTCGACGTTCTATTTGATTTTCGTGTCTTTTTTCAACATATTAGTGACATTCCTGAGAAGTTCGACCAAGTTTGGTATGAAGCTTCTACGGAAATTTATTTTTCCAATGAAAGATTGTAGTTCTTTGATATTCCTAGGGTGTTCCACCTTCTGGATGGATTCTATCCTACTGGGATCTATTTTAATTCCATCTTTTGAGATTATGTGTCCCAGTAGTTTACCTTCCTCTAACCCAAAAAGGCTTTTCTTAGGGTTCAATGAAATCCCAAATTTCCTGCACTTCTTAAACACGTGTCTGAGTTGGAGCAGGTGTTCTTCGTCAGATTTGGAGTAAACAGTTACATGATTAAGATAAATGACTATATATCTCCTAGACTCGTCCACAAAAGCAATGTCCATTTCTCTTTGAAAAGTAGCCCTAGCATTCATGAAACCAAAAGGCATCTTCACATACATGAAGGTTCCCCAGGGTGTGGTAAAAGTTGTTTTCTCTTGATCTTCTGGATGGACTAGAACTTGGTTGTAACCAGAGAAACCATCTAGTAAGGAGATCCTACTGGATCCAACTACCTTTTGTAAAATATGTTCCATTTTGGGCAAAGGGTAATTGTCTTTGAGAGAGACTTTGTTCAAATTTCTGAAATCTATGCATTGTCTGATCTCGCCAGTTTTCTTCCTGGTAGGAACTAGGTTAGAAACCCATTTGGAAAATCTCAAGGGGACTATAATATTTTCATTATACATCTTTTTGATTTCTTTCTCTATCAGGGGAAGCAACTTGGGATTAATTCTCCTAAGTTTCTGTCTGAATGGTTTGTGTTCTTCTTTTATGGGAATGTGATGTTGTATGATACTCATGTCGTAGGATTTTAAGTCCTTGTAACCCCAGGCAAAAACATATAGGTATTCCTTAAAAAGTTCGATGTATTTGCGTTTTTTCTCAGGGGGTAGAGATTTAGAAAGTTTTATCATCTTGGGTTTTTATTTTGTTCCTATGTTGCATTCTTATACCTCCTTATCACTAGCTTCAATTTTCGGTTTTTTGGCAACGTCGTTAAAATCGAATAAATCTTCTAGTGGAACTAAACCTCTAGGTAACACATTACTTTTCAACTGTAGAATACCAAAATATATCTCATTTTCATTCAACTCATTTGCATCTACTTTATTTTCATTGAGATTTTCAAAATCTACGTTATTTACACTAACACTTTCAGAAATATATTTATTTACAATCTCATCATCATTTTCTAAATCTATGTTTGTACATTCGAAATCGTTCTTACACTGTAAGAAGTCTTCAATTTGATTATCATTTCCAAATACCTGCCAGTACCTGATGTTATCAGGAATGGTTGGTCTGCACTTCATCTCCATTGTGTACTTGTGAGTGGGACGAAAAGGAATTTTACAGGTAGCTGCTGATGTGGCTAGTCCGTTCGCCAGTTTGTTTTGTCCACTAGGCATTACCTACAAGTCGATTATAGTAAAGCATTGAAGAGCATCCAAAACAACATTCCTATAAGCCCTAAGTCTGGGGTGTTTAGCTGCATACTCACCTTTGATTTTCTTTATAATCAGTTCATAATCACCCCTTACCATGATTTGTTTGGCACCAACTTTCTTTAGTAGTTTCAGGCCAAGCATCAAAGCCTCATACTCAGCTACATTGTTAGTGCACTGAAAATTCAGTTTGTAGGAATGATTCTATGAATACTTTGACCTGTGGTTATGCAACCAAACTCCAACTCTAGCTCCCTCTTTACTCACTGCACCATTGAAGTCCATGCTCCAGAAATATGCTGGCAAATCTTCATTCTCTTCAATCATGGTGTTTCTTACTTCGACAACTGCTTTATCATCCTTCGGATCAGGTGCATCATCTTCCAGTTGTGAGATTTGTTCTTCAAAGTCACCATCGTTGTATACAATAAAAGAGTCCAGATTAGAATGTGCAGAGTATAGTGGGTAATTATCGGGCTTCTTCTGGCTGTTGACCATATACTTCATTAGTGTTTCCCTGTACAGTATTCTCTGTTGTCTGAAAACCGGAATGGTGGCGTAGAACATATCTAGCTGTATGGTTCCTCTCAATTTAGCTCCCCAAGAACTTGATAGCAACATACCATACTTGGGGGGAATATTTGCAACGAAGATATCCATCACCATACTTTTCGTTGGGATTTGAGCCAAGGTGATTCATAAGTCTTTAATCAGTCCTATACATTTGACTTTGCTGGAGTCGAAAGAATGCAAATCTTTGTAGGGTCTAGTGACCTCGAGTCCCAACTTTTCCATCACGGCTTTGGGCATTAGGTTGTGAGAGGCACCGGAATCCAACATAGTGTTGTGTAATATCAAATCGTGGATGTTTAGGCTGATGTAAAAAGGGGCCACGACACCATTATCAGTTTGACCATCAACTTCAGGACCAAACAAGAGCTCGGGTTGATCATCAACAATATTTATTGTGTCAAAGTGATGTACAGATCCAACATTCAAAGCTTTAGTACCTATCTTGGGTTCAATTCTTAAATATTTTATCACCTAAGACCTATAAGCATTCTTGTTCATCAGCTCGGAGAGGGGAATGGGAATCTTCAATTTAGCTAGTTCCCCTTCAAGGATAAAAGGAGTGGTGGCTTTGCTTAAGGTCTGTACTTCTGATTTATCAGTAGAAGCTCTGTGGCCAGGTGCACTTGTTTGAATGATTAATGAATCTTCAGTCCGAATTTCTCTTTTAAGAATTTCTGGAGTTTTTTGCGTAGGAGATTCAACATTATTTCTCCCAAGGACTTTCTTGGGAGGGTTTTCTGAGATTTTCTCGGTTTCAATAGCCTTCTTCGGAGAGTTCTTATTTTCCTTATTTCTCCTCAAGTTATACTACCTGTCAACCTCCATTATAGTGTTCTCAAAGGCTTGTTGTTCTGCTTTCTTAGCTTCTTCATTTACCTTTATTTGTGAAAGGATAAAGATTTTGTGCTCTTCCTGGGTGAGAAAAATGGATCCATGATCGTGATCATGATCACCCATTAGGTTTATATGAGTGTCATCAAAGTCCTCGATTAATTACTCCCCATCATTGGAATAATTCTCCTGGAGAGGTGGTCTAATTTGCTGATCAGGTCCCCTTTGTTCCCTTTGATCTCTAGGATCTCTCTGCCTGATCTGGGGTGGATTTCTTCTGAAGTTTGGGTTTCTAATCTCAGGGACAACTTGGTTCTCCCTAGGTGGGTTTCTGTCAGTTATGGTGAGTCTCTCCATCAGTTTCTCCATAGATCTGGTGAGAGAATCTAATTTGGCATCATATGAGGAAGTAGAAGGTTCTTCTTTGATGGTGACCCTCTTTTCTGTTCTTTGCCTGACCCTTCTTGCCAAAATATTTTCTTCCACACTGACGACACTTCTTTTCATGTCTTCTAGAGTTGTTGCATTTCTTTCCCTCAACTGATATGACATGTCAGCGTCAAAACCATTAGGGAATTTTATTAAAGCCAAACCTTGTGGTGGTTTGATGTTAGTGGGGATTGTATTGTATAGATTGTTGAAACGAGTGCAGTAATCCTGAATTGTCTCTCCCGGGTTCCGTCTGATGTTCTCATATTCTGATACAATATGGAGAGGATTTTTCTTTATCTCCCACCTGTCAAGGAAATCTCGATGAAAGACAACAATGTCAGTTATGGTAGCAACACGTAAGGTTTTGAACCACTTTTTGACTTCTCCAATCAGACTTTGTGCGAATAATCTCATCTGCACATCAGCTTTGTCTACTTCCTGCAAGTCAAAATAATCGTTAATTTTGTCAACATGTTGTTGTGCATTCAGGGGACCAGTACTATCAAACTGAGGAAGTCTATCTTGATAATCTTGAGGCATGTCATGTAAAGGAGCAACCAATACCAATGGAGTATATCTTGTTTCCATGATTGGTGGAGGAGGCTGAACAACAACCTGTGTGATAGGAGAGGTAGTGATTGAAGCTATAGAAGATGAAGAGCTTGGAGGAATGGAGTGACTTGGTTTAGGTTTAGTGGAAACTGCAACAATAGTTAAAACATGAAGTTCGACAGACTGCTGAAAATGGAGTGTGTCTAAGGCTTGACCAAGATTCACAACTAGGTCTTCAATCTTATTAGTCTCGGGGCGCAAACGTTGATCAACTTCAGCTCTGGGAGAGAGTATTTCAGGGGTCCTAGGATGGAAAACGGTTTGATCTAAGACCGTTTTACTGAAAAAACTGTCGGATTTTGTCCTGAAAAGGCTTGGTTGAAAGGATGCATCAAACCCAAAATCTTGAAGAGAAGCTAACTTTTCTGGGAGGGAAGGGGACCTTAGAAGTGGGTTGTTACTCCTTGAAATCTCCACAGTATTTTTATTCCTGAGTAATCTTTCGAGATTATCTGTTGCTATTGCAGGTTCTGGGTCATGATGAGATCTGAAATTCTTTTGGGAGCCAGAATTCTAATTTTTATTTTCCTTTTGGAGAGTTTTAGTTACTATATACAAACTTTAACAACCTATGAACATTATTTCTAGATAAATTTAGGGTTTGTGATTCTTTCAGAAATAAAGTTATCTTTGTCTAGGGGAAAGAAATCAAGGGGTGGAAAGTTTGTTCAGTTCTTCCCCAATATGGTCGCCATTTATGTTATCACTCTTTAAATTACCAGAGGTTGTGGTGAGGCAAGAAGAAATTTATCAAAGGTAACCTTAACCAACCACTTCAAAACTGAGATCTAGCCCTGCCATTTTCAGAGAGGGATCTCTCTGTAAGACTTAGATTTGTTTGGATTTTTAGATTTTAGGCTAGTTTAAAAGGTATAGTACCGAGTTGTTTGTGTTTTTAAATAAAATGGCTGAATGTCTCTTATGCTTCCATTGGGCTATGGGGTCTGTTTTATAAAAATAGAGATCAAAGGATAGTTTTTAGAAGATTCGTTTTACAGGGAAAGGTAGTGCAACAGTTGGATTCTTTAGGAATAAAATGATAGATAGCTGAAAAGGTGAGATATCAGTTAAAACAAAAAAGAAATTAATAATTTCTTTGTTGTAACATCAAAAGGAAAACATTTAAATCTGTAAAAGATTAAGAACAGAGTACGCAATGGAAAATTCTACAACTTTAACTTCTTTTAAAGATTAGTTTAGAAAAACAACATGTTAACTAAGAAAGAAAAACTTTTTACGAAGACATAGGAAACTTCACCAACAACTAACATGCATGAATCCTGTGAAACGTCTCTTTGTATTACTAGAATAATCTCTTGAAAAAATTACAATGATTACAACTTGCTTGGGCATAAATATCAACCCTAAATACTTCTAAGTTTGAAATATTTATAATCAGAGTTACAAGCGACCCTGTCATTAATGATCACGATGTGGAAGACCCTAAATCTAAATAACTATCTACTAAGATGTACAAATATAGAAACAGATGATGATGCGTCGAATCTTTCATGTTGATTTTGGGGAAGACCGTTGGTGAGTCACTCACATGACTTTGACTGTGTTGAATGCTGATTTGGGCAAGACCTTTATCTTTACTCAATCAATTCACACATCTCATACCATCTTTGTGTACCTGGGATGGTAACTTTCAATAGCCGGCGGTACATTTCATCCATCTCGGTATACTTAACAAAAGTCAGCTTGGTGAGGAAAAGGTACTTGATTTCGTGCTTTATGTAGAGGTCAGGCTACAAAGTCTCCAAGAATGCTTTGCCTATGATGCTGACCTGTATCCTTGAGAACTTGAAACTCTCTTTGGCCATGGTTGTGATCTTTTGCTTATAATCGGATAAAGTAATCAATTTATCATCTAGGACAAGTAAGCCAGGAAGGCACTTTTTCTGTAAGGCCTCAAGCTTGTTAAAAAATCTCTGAACTCCAATGTCCATGTTCAGAGCTTTCTCTTCCAACTGCAACATTAATCCTCTTTTGGTCAACACTCTTTTGACTTCAAGGATGGTTTATGTTCTGTCTTCGACTTTCATTTCTTCGAGCTCTTCCTCGGTTTTTGAATTCAGAAACTTGATGATCTCGTTAGTTGCTGAGGGCATTTCACCCAACTCTTTTCTTATCCTGTCGATGGCCTGCCTACTCTTTAGCACTAGATCAAGTTGCTCGAACATGATTTTCACCATGGGCCAAATCTCATTTATGGAGTTGGAGATGTTTGTCCAGATATTTTCCTTAGCCTTTGCTAATGTCTTACCTACCACTGTTTGTTTCTGGAGCTGCTATATTTCATACTTAAGATTCTCTGATACTTGTCTCCCAACATTGTATCTTGTTTGGAAGGAAGACTTGAGTTCCTGGAGGTTTTCAACCTCCATTTTTAGCCTATTGATCTCTGTTCCTTGCAGAGTCATCTCCTCCATGGACTTTTCTAGCTCCACAGTCTTTTCCAGTGCTGTCAATGGAGTTGCCGATTGAATTTCTGTTGTAGTGGTCATAGGCACAACTGTTGTACTGACTTCTGCAAGGGGAACTGCACTCAATGGAATGACTTCCATTGGGGTTGATTGTTCCTTCTATTTCACTAACCTTTGCAATTCTATCTCCATTTCCTTTATCTATGCGTTTTGTTGCATGATTAACTTCAACAGTTCCTCTTTCTCGTCTTCTACCTCAGCTATTTCTTTATCTTGTGAATCCTCTGTTGGTGGTAATTTCAGTTTTTTTCTCAGAGATGCAATGTCATAATTATTTTTCTTTATCATCTCCTCAGTTTCCTTTACATTTGAGGGATCATACCCAATCTTGAGCACCAAATCCTCTAAGGATTTTATTCTGTTATCCTTTTCAAAAGAGGATATCTTTTTGAACTTCAATTGGGTCTGAACATTGTTTAGATATATCTGTAACTTCGCTACCGTAGAGGAAGCATGTGCCAAGGTGGAGAAAACCATTTATCCAGTCTTTCTGTGCAAATCCATCTGTTCAGCCGGATGTACTTGTTTGGTGTCAAAAATAATAGTTGACCTTTTGTAGTCAGTGATCTCTTTGGGTTGAGGCACCTGTGCTTGCAAAAATGCTAGATGCATTCTTCCTTTGTCTGTGTCAAAAGATGACAACAGTCTGTTTTGTGCTATGGATGTTTTCTTCTAGAACTGAGCATAAGTGTTGTTGGTCAGCATCTGGTTCTTCTTTTTAATCATGTCATATTGTTTGAATATGTTTAGAGGTATAGATCCTTGTGGAGCTTGGGTGGTCATAGCTATATCTGTCTTCTTCTTTGAGGAAGAAGTGGACACCACTTGATGTTTACCCTCAAACACTCTGGCAGAGTAAGGCTCTTCCTCACCAGACATTTGAGTGGCATGAGTGGTTTTGAGTCTTTTTTTGTATACCTGAAAATCTTCCGTTGATACCTCAGTGATTGAAGGAGAGGCATCCTTTCTTGGCATTTTTTCCTTTGGTACCTGTGGAGTGGTAGTCTGTGAAAAAGAGACTGAAGGAGATTCCAGTTGTTCAGTATCTACCAGAGTATTTGCCTCCCACTTTGTCTGGTTCACATACTTTTCAATTTCGGGTTTGAGGGTGTGAGCATAAGGTGAACTTTTGTTTTTGGATCTCATATCTACAATGAACCCACTTGGATCATAATGCCAAATGAAACTGGTGTTGAATTTCATTTCCTTTAATAGTTTTTCTGCCTCTTCCCCAACAGTTCGACTGTTGTAGATGAATGGTCCTATTTTCCCTTTAATCCTCATCTGCTGTTTTTTCTTGAGAGACAAAAAATGAATGTCATCTGAATTTATCATCTGACAAATATACTCCAGTGAAAATATTCAAATAGGCACCTACTTGGACAATTTGTACGGAGCTAGTTCACACCCATACACTTTGATCTCTGTGTGATTCTGGTATAGGAACTAGTCCCCAATCTTTGCGAGATCCGAAAGGTGCAGAACTCTTTGGATCTCCTCGTTTATCCTCGGTTCTGGTATTCCACTGAGCATGCCTACCTCTGGGTGATAAAACAACTCAATGAATTGTTTGAAATTGAACTCAGTGGAGTTTCTTATGAGCAACGATGTCCATAGAAGTACTACTTGCGGTTTTTCGTCCTTGTCCATCTTCTGCATGAGAAAGGAAAATTTGTTTTCTTGATAGAACATAAACATGTAGGCCAATATTGAAGAATATCGGAACATGCCTTCTGTAGGGAAATTTTCCAGTTGCTCAAGTATGTTCTTGGCCAAAAAACCGTTGTAATCAAACTGGGTGGCAACTTTCTCTTCAACAGAGAAAATGGACAGGAAACCAAGGATTGGTTCATCCACCCATTCATTTGAGAAGTAATCGAGCAAACAACACAGTGTCGAGATAATTTGATTTCCATTTTTGGAAAATATGGAAGAATGATAGGGAGGATTCTTCTTAGGGAATTCGACATCTTGTGGGAGGAACAACTCAAATATTTGTGCTCTCTGGGGAAAAGACAGGTTCTGATACATTTTTGTCAGAATTTCAATTGTGAGGGGAGAACGGGGTTCAGCTCTGGGTACCTGCATCATTTGATCGATGGCCTCGGGTGTAATAAGGAAAAAGGTATCTCCAAATGAAGATACTATGGATCTCTGATCAGGGAGGTAGTGTGCTTGGCATTTGAGAGCGAATTCGGGAAAGTAATAGACTTGGGGAAAAAGATACAGAGGGAAAATTGACTTCCAGAGCCCAATTTCATCGCTCTGATCGATGAAGGTGTCTTTAAACTATAACTGTAGCTCGACGAAGTTGAAATCAGACCTGGTTTCTGAGATTAAATAGTACTTTTCTGCTAATGGGATCTGGTCGAGATCGACAGGAGGTGGGAGATAAGGATTTTCCTTCACATTTGACTTTTTACTTTTGGGTGCCATTGATTTCCACCGGTACCTGCACACTGAGCACATGTTAGTAGGTGAAAAATAAGGCTGGATGAGAAGTTGCAGAGGCGAAGGAGAATGAGTCTCTGATAGGCATGGAGTGTGAGTGCAATGCAAATGACCGAAACGAGGTTGGGATTTAGTGAAAGGGTGTCTGTTGGGTGAAAAAAGGACAGGACAAGTGAACAATGGGTATGTGGCCAATAATAAATGGTCAATGGGTATTTTAGAGCGTGAGGGGATAGGGTGAAGGACATCTGACGTGTGTAACCAGTTGACGTGCAGAATGGTGATTGGGGAAAAAACGTAAAAGATATGACCTGTAACGGTTAGATGGAGGGGACATGTTGACGGGTCATGAAATGGGACTTGCAAGGGTGTTTTTTAGATGTGACCTCTCTAGATGAAAGTGGTGAGTTGGAAAATGGTAAGCGGTAAATGTTGGAGTGGGGAGGT
>JASDQU010247445.1:0-11987 GCA_032191745.1 Picea mariana
TCTTCCATCATTCTTCAGTGCTCCCATATTCCGGGTATTATCTTTTAGTTGCTTATTTGTATTCCGGCTAAGATCCTTTTGTCTTTTGATCTAGCCGAGTGTTGTTATTCAGTCACAGTTGCTTATTTATATTCTGGCTAAGATCCTTTGTATGTTGATCTAGTCGAGTATTGTCAGTATTCAACCGCATTCGGCCATTTTTTTGTAATCCACAAAGATATCATAATACAAACTTGCAGTCCTTTGTCGCATTTATTATTTGTATGATCATTTATATGTTGTAAACCTTTGATCCTACACACATATTAGTAGCGTTTCCTAGACTAGCCAAGTCAGGACAAGATTTTTTCCCCTTATTTGGCCAAAGAAAGTGCTCTGATACCAATTGTTAAATACCTATACCAGATATACTTCAATGAGACCAAGAATAAACCATAAACCATTCACCATAACATGAACACAAGAATATAGAGAAAACCCTTGAGGTAGGGTAACACCATATATTATTCCTTAAGGAAGGAATGCACTTCTCAAACAACACTTGCTTGTTACAATAACAATATTCTTAACTATATTTCATTACACTGCTTACTCTTCTTTATATAGCTCTCTCTATCTCTTAGGGACCTTCTAAAGAGCTTTCTCACATTTATTACATCTAACTACCATAATGGGCTTTTATTAATATAGTGGACCTAGTCCACCTTGCATTGAATGACCACATTCTCATATATTAAATGACTTCCACTAATAACACATAACTACATTCCCATTGGGTACCTCCCTAGGTACCCCATATTACCTCCCTAGGTATACTACAACATCATCCGTACTGACAATGAGCCATTTACTTCAAACCACGACCCAATGCTCCGATATCTCTCCTAGATTTCACCAAGACTCTTCTAACCATGCAATGAAACTAGAAGCACAATGCATCATCAAATGATGGAGTGGGAGTGTTAGTGTCACTCCCAGTGCCACTCACCCACCGTGGCCAGGGGAGCCTGCAAACATGGGTGCTTATAGAGGACTTAATATCAGGGACAAAATTACTAGAATTAAGACCAAAATCTAGTATAAAACTTGTTTTTCAGCTTCAAGGGCTGTCAAATGGGATGGATAATAACTCGCACCAATTCCAAAATGCAAGGAATAATATCCCACATTCATTCTTACTGACCAGAATCATACATTCTATTACCATCCACCATTATAGAGCAACATACATGAATAAATGTCGAGTATACCATGCATTAACTCTTGATCCTAACTGATTTGCATGTGGTGCCATGTGTTGTGGCATAGAGCACAATCCATAAACAAAACTAAGCTACGAGGGTGGCAATGAGATTAGCACCCATTTATATATCACACACCTTCCGTTAATGAGCTCTTTTGTTTGCTTGAATATTCGCTTACTTGTTTTGATTTCAAAGAATATGAAAGAACTCAATATACCCCATGTCTTAGATTTTTGCTAAAATTATTTCGATGACCTCGCCTAGAGAAAGGGCATTAAGTGGATTTCGATAATGGAATATTTTAATCAACAATACTAAACTCCCCATTATTGATGTTCACCAAATTCCTTTGTCTTTCATAATCATAAAACTTTGGAATAAGGCTAAAAAGTACACCTCATTATTTGTTTAGGTTTACAAAACTTTACAATAAAACTAAAACCTAAGCCTCATAATTTGTTAAAATTCCTCTTCCCATGTAAAGGGAATGCTAAATTTCCTTCAAAATCATACATGGTCAATGAGATCCCGCTTTCCACGCAAAGGTAGAATCTAAATTTCCTTCGAAATCATATATGACCCACTAGATCCCTCTTCCCACGCAAAGAGAGATTCTATATTTCCTTCGAAGTCATATATGATCATCAAATCTCTCTTTCCACCATAGATGGATTATAGAGGCTAAATTTCGTTACAAAACTATAGTCAAACTTTTAACATTTTACATAGTAAGAAAAAGTAAAATTAGTCCATATTTCTATAGTGTAATATAAATTTCCATCCTTAAAATTACAGTGATTCCCACGCTAATTTCATTCAAATCATATACGATACACCCGTTCCACCCACGAGTGTGAATGCCAACTTGACGCTCTTAGTCGGGCGCGATGTTTTCTATGGCAGAGCGCGCGTCATTAGGTCTCCGTTTTCGGGGAAGCCCTAATTCCTAATGCATATAAACCACCACCCTAAAGCATTCGACCATCGACCTTCTAATATAAGCAATGCAAACAAGGAGAGCCATAGTCGTGTAGAGATCATGGTGGCCATGTTGGGGTTTTCGGTATGTATCGTGGATTCTCGACCGAGGATTCTATTTCTGTAATCAGAATTGGTATTAAACATGGACTCTTGTTTTTAACTTCCATGATGGCTGAGACGGGACTAATATTTGCCTCTGGTATTAAACATGGACTTTTGTTTTAGTGCCTCAACTTGGCTTTGATGGCTGAGACGGGTCTGATATTTGCCTCTCTGGCTTATTTTAGTGCCCTAGAGATGAAACGGTACCCAAAAATAACTACATCAGTCACTTTGTCAGCTATGTTGATTTCTTCTCTATTTATAGCTGATCATTCTAAGATGCAACATTCAGTTTATTTGTCATGATATTTTGTGCAATTGTTTCGTGTGGTGGTTAAATAGGAGTTGAAAGTTTGGCTCTTTGGCTCACATCAGCGCTGCCTTAGAGATGAATACAGCTTCCGAAACTAGCTTTCTCTCTTTACTGGGTCAGACGGATTCCTCTCCCTTCCACCTTATTGTTTGAATGAGAGGACATCACAGCACTTTTGCTTTTCATGAGCGTCTAGATTTAGTGTTTTCTAGGGTTTGTGATTTTTAGAGTCATTTTGAAATGGCGTTAATAGGTTAAATATGGACAGCTCAGATTCAGTAAATTCTAGGGTTTTTGTTTTTTAAAATGCATTTTACGATGGTATTCATATGTTTATTAGGGGCGGTTTATCGTTTTAATGCATTATAGGGTTTTTTTTTTATTGGCATTTGCTATGTTTATAGATTTATTATGGGCAGCCTAGATTTAAGGCGTTCCAGGTTTTTAGGGTTTCTGTTTTAAAAAGACATTTTGCTATGGTATTATAGTGTCATTAGGGGCGGTCTAGATTTCGATTTTAATGTATGCTATTGTTATAAGATTTTCGGAGGCATAGAGATTTTTTCAAACTGTCCACGAGACCTTAGGCCTAATGGGACAAAAAAGTGGTTACAACTTGCATGACTTGTAAACTCTACATTAAAAAACAACAAACGATCAAAATGAAACATGCATTTTAACTATCAATGGTTCCTTAAGTGGCAGAAAATATCAGTGAAAAGCAATATGGAAACTTTGATGCCAAGTTCAGTGAAAAGCAATATGAAAACTTTGATGCTCAGTTCTGGGATACAATATGAAATTTATCATAAAATTAAGGGTCCATTGTTTGCTTGATTGGACTCTTTTTTATCAACCCTTTTTTTTCGCCCGCATCTGTTTCTCGTCCAGCCTTGCAGTGGCCCCTACCTGGTCTTGGAATGCTGCTTTCCAATCCTCGGTGCAGCGTTTGGCTCTTTCTTCGATGTGTTAGTGTAATGTTTTCCTTCGCCATTCCCGCATATCCTACACAGATTTTTTTTTTCCATAGTTTTTTGGGTCGCGCTCACCTTTGTATTTCACTTTATAGATTATGGGAGCTAGTTCTTAGCCATCACATGTTTTTTTATATATTATGGGAGCTGGTTCTTAGTTGAGCCATCACATGTTTTTTCATGTCATGATGTTTTTTAGATGGCTTTGAATTTTGATTCCATGTCATGATGTGTTTAGTTTCAGATAGCCTTGAATTTTGATTCCGCGCTTGTTGAAGGTGTTGCGTTTATATCTCCTTGGAGGTGTCTAGATTAAACACATTTGAGGGTTTTAGTTTTGGTTTAAGGTTTCTGTTTTTGCAAGCACTTTGCCGCTTTGCCACGGTATCTGTAAATGTATTAAGTGCAATCTAGATTTGGTTTACCATATGGTTTTAAGGTTTCTGCCTTTCGTAGCCAATCGTGATGTTCTTTATAGCGTTATTACGGGCATTTTAGATTTAGTGCTTTCTGGGTTTGCACGGCATTTTGTGATGGTGTTTTTAGCTATATTAGGGGTTGGATTAGCCGAAATTGAATGCCTAAAGTGCAAAGGAAGTTTTGAGTCATGGTTTTTATTTAACATGGTTAAATGGGTATGATGGTTTTGATAATGGTTTTATTGATTTAGAAGATGTGATTGGGGGTTGCTATAGAGCTATTTTAGGGACTGGATTTGTTTGAATTTGAATGCCTAAAGTGCAAAGTTTGGAGTTATGTTATTTTCAATATCTTTAAATGGATATGTTGGTTTTGATAATGGTTTATTGATGAAGAGGATGTGATCATGGTTGCTATATGGCTGGGATTATTGCTGGCTTTGTGATTAATGGTATTTTCCCTTCGGTTTTTGTTTTAATAGATGTGTTTTATCGTTGACGCTAAGATAAAATGAAGGTACGAGTTTGAAACTTGGTTAAAGAACATTTGGTATCTTATGTGAAGTTATATGACGAGGTCACACATGATAGGCTTTTGAGTCAAATTATAAATGGCTGTTTTTCAGGTAGGTCAATTAAGGCACCACGTTCGGTTGATATTAAGTTGGTAGGAGATATTTGAGTAGATAGTTGACAGCCCAACTCAGAAAGTGAAATATACAAATTTCTGTTGGGCATTTTACTTTGAGAGACCAAAAAAGCAACTGATCTCAGATTTTTCCAATCATGCTGTTTGATGTGTTCTATTCAGGATTTGGTCCTTCCGAGGGCAATAGAAACTTGATTTCAAATACATGCATTAGTAAAGATCTTTTTTGAGACTTCGTCTATGTAGCAAAAATGCATCAGCGAGATAGCTAGCGACAATTGAAGTGGAGAGATTTCTGGTACAAAACTAAGATGCCATTTAGATTAGAATTTTGGGGATAGAACAGTGATATTTTGCAAGAAATGAAATACTCATTGGCGTGTAATAGTTTTTTCTCTAAGTAAAAGAGAGATCTCATTGGTACATGGTTAGTAAGTTCCATGTCAATCATGTTGCCTTTTAGGCTTGGCTGTTCTCTACTCATAATTTGACCTTTCGAAGGGCAATTAAAATCCGATTTCAACTAGATGTCATGTCATTGAATAGTTATACATTTAGACTAGAATTTCGGGGACCAAAGATATTTTGCTTGAAATAGAAATATTGAACTAGTGTTTCAAATACCTCCAATTTCTCCTATGTTTTGAGTTTTTGATTTTTTGAGTTTGCTGTTTTTCCAGAACTTCCCAGAGGTTTTCGGGTCCAAGGTTAAAGCTTACTGATACTCTCCGATATTTCTCTAATTTATTTGATAAAGTATCTTCCTGGACCCTTGGTGATATATTCCCTTAAATAATATTTGCAACATTGCTTTTAATTGGTATGGTATAGTTTTATCTCTTCAAGTAAAAGATAGATCTGACTCTTACATGCTTTGCAATGTTACACTCCAATCATGCTGCCTTATATTCTTGACACTGTCTTCTATTCAGAATGTGACCCTTAAAGGACAAACAAAACCTGATTTCAAATATTATGCATTGTCATGTAAGTTATTTGAAAGAACTACAGATTGATATTCTTTGTTCTGTAAAGTGACTCTGCATTGCTTTCTGTCACATTTTCAGCTACACTGATTTGCTTTTCTATTACTATCTTTTTCAGATACAACTTTCAGTTTTTTTGACAATATTATCTTATGGTAGCCATTGTTGCTGCTGCCGGTTAAATGGGAATTGAAAGTTTGGCTCTTTAGCTAACTTTGCAATGCTTTAGAGATGAATACAGCTCCCAAAACTGACTTCCTCTCCTTAACTGTGTCAGTTGGATCAGTCTTGCTTCCATCTGATTGTTTAACGAGAGAACATTTCATATTTATCATGACAGTCTAGATTTAGGTCTTTTATGATGGTGTTTATAACTTTTATTAGGGGCAGTCTAGATTTACTGCATTATAGGTTTTTTAGGGTGATGATCAATGGTTGGGTTTAAATCTTGTTGCTGAACAGTAAAGTAGTTTTGTAGTACCTGTCCTGTTTGATCGGGTGAAATTGATGCGTTGATTTTGATAATTGTTTTTTGATGAAGATGAAGATGCGGTCAGGTTCTTATGGATAGCTGGTATTATTGCAGGACCTCTGCATTTGTGGTAATTTTCACTTGGTGTTCTTTATAGTTGATATTTTCTTTTTAAAGATAAGTTAAAATGAAGGGGAATGCACTTAAAACTGGTTTAAGAGTAATTGGTTTCTTGTATGAAGTTATATGATGAGAGGTTATTTTATATACATGATCAGATTTTAAGTATAAATGGGTGTGTAGTCATGTAGGTCAATTAAGTTACCATATCAGTCTGATATTTAGTTGTGTTGATACTTGAGAGCCAAGCTTTAAATTGAAATGCAAGCTTTATTTTTATTCTTTTGATTTGAGTGTCTCCTTGGTATTGCTAGGTTTCATCACTATGTCTAAATTTTTTCTCGATTTGGAGAGGCCAGAACCAACTGAAATTATTATGGGTTCGTTCAAAGAAAGTAGATAAGACCTTTGTGAAACTTGGTTTTGGTAGCAAGAATCTTTTAAAAGAAAAATTTGCCAGAAATAGAAATCTGCATCTTCGTTGAAATTACTTAGGTGCCAGTAGATTTAGAATATATGGTATAGAACAAAGATATTCTTCAAGAAATAGAACTCTGCGTTGTCATGGAACAGTTTCTTAGTTTGCACCCTATTATTATACTTGTACGCATGGCATTGGGTTTGTTATTCAGAATTTGAGTGTAATTTATGGGTTTGTTATTCAGATTTTAATCTTAATTTCTGGGTGCAATTCCGAATTTTAGCATAATGTTAAATATCTGCATTGTCGTGGGTTGGTTTTTGAAATTACAGAGATTTTTGTTGCTGTATAGATTACATTCCGTCTCACATTCTTTTCCTTTTTGCAGGCTTGACTGTGGGTCTGAATTTGTTATTCGCGCTGCTATTCAAAATCACATCATTTAAATAACAAAAAATATAATTTTTTTCAAATACTAGTTGATCAATTTTTTTAACAGAAACAATCATATATTTGGATTGAAATAACACTGTGGCCGAACTGTCCAGCTGGATAACGTCAAGTGTTAGGAGTTCTAGAGTCAATCTCGAGGAATAGATTATCGGAATATCAACTCTACAACTCTATCAGCTAGAACTCTAACCCATTGTGGGCTTCCAAACTGTTCCCAGACTTGGTTGGCTGAATAACAAATGTTTGTTTCATAGCTTGAACTAAGATTGCTGCACAATACAATCCACCCTATCCATCAGGATGCTTGCCCCAGATGGACAAATTGAAAGGGAAGGATGAGATTGATTCCTTCCATTGACATGCTTCTTCTCCAGCTCCATCTTCTCAATTTTGGCTTGCAACATGTCCATTTTATCTTGCGAGGTTTTCAATCTTCTGAGTGTTCTTTTCTATATCGAGTACAATATGCCTATGTTGATTTGTAATTGAATTATTTGAAAGTTGATTCCTATAATCTGCCTTTGCATTGCTTGGGCTTGGATTGCTTTCCTTCTTTCCTAGTCCTTCCAGCTTTCCCACTTTCTTCTATATAGAGAAAAACAATCCTGAGCCCCTTTATGCCTCTTGCACCTTTGGCCCCTTTATGCCTCTTGCACCTTTGGATGCCTCTCTAGCTTTGAGTTCTCACAAACAGTGCGTCGGTTTGAATGAGTGTTTGCCATTTTCTCTTGATATCCTCCATAATAACTAAGTGTCAGGTTTAGAATTGTTACACCAGGGTGACTCTGCTTCGTTGCATGCCACTCAGGCTTCCAAAGAGTTGACCCCACTACTTGTGCATAGGTTTGAGGCTTATTGATACTACCCTATAATATATGACCATTTTACCTTTGAGCTCTTCAATCTTTTTAATGTCTTTTTTAATATTGATTCAAGTTTGCCTCTTTTGATCATTATCTAAATAAATTGGTTTCAATTATTTACCTTAGCATTCCTTGGGCTTCCATTGCATTTCTTCCCTTCTGGTCCTTCCCTCTGGTGTTGCCACTTGGTATACAAAGAAGCAATCTCGAGCCTCTTCGGGATGCCTCTTGCACCTTTGAATGCCTCTGTGGAACTCTAAGTTCTCACAGAGATTACACTGGTTTGAATTGCTATGAGGGTTTGCCATTTTCTCTTGATAACCTACATAAATAATTGGCGGATCTAGAATTATCACACGAGGATGACTTTGCTTCCTTGCACACCAATCAAGCTTCTAGAGAGTTGACCCTAGTACTTGTATATTGGTGTAGGCTCAAGGCAAGGCCACCAAGATAGATGGCAGTCACAGACAATCTTTGGGTATTTCAAATTTTAATACCATACAACAATTGTCCTATCCTTGCATCCATTGAGTTAAATGGCAAAAGTACAGGTTCTTTCGTAGTGCAATACTCACTTATGGATATACTTGCCACTTATCCATATTGCTTGTGTCCAAAATCTGGTTTCTTAGATGATAGTTAGCTCATGGGAGTTATTGTATTAAAGGACTCTCCCATTTATTCGAAGAGCTCTTGTAGGTAAATAAGTTTTGCTTATCAATTGTAGTTTTGGGATGCCTTAAAGCTGTGGTAGAATTCACACCGAGCAAAGCTCTTCTCCTACATTTGGTTTTGCAAGGTCTTTGCTATTGAGGAGTTTATTTGAAATCCATATGCCTAATTATCAATTATAGAGTTGAGATACCTCAAAATGTGGTAGAATTCACATTGAAGGAAGCTCTTTGCCAACCTATGAGTTTAGAGACTATTTGGCTTAGCAACGGTTTTTGATGTCTTGCTCCATATTATTATCATATATAAATTAATAAGAAGAATAAAATAATTTCCCTAAAACAATTATAATAAGTATTTATTATGGATATTTGGGTAATTAAAGAAAATGATAAAATAAGTAACAACAATTATGGAGGAACCCTAAAATATAATAAAGAATTCAAGTGGATCATTGGGATTGAGTTCTTGGATTTTATATAATGAGAGGAAAAAAAAGAAAAAACATCTTTTTTGGTTGTCTTGTTGAGAGGACAAGGTTAAGGAATTGTTTATATAGTAGTGTAGATTGAAGGCTTGGGAGTGACTTGCAACTAAAAATTTAACTTGCAAGGTCTATAGTTGGGTGGAGAGCCAGCCTCTACTCTTTGTTGTGGTTGTCAAATCAAGGTATCACAATCTCTAGTTCCATTCTACAAGTATGTTGGCTTCATTATCATAGGTAAATAACACATTGTTGTTCTTGTAGGTTATGTAATTTTATTAAAGTTGTCTTGTTGGGAGGACAAGGTTAAGGAATTGTTTATATAGTAGTAGATTGAAGGTTTGGGAGTGACTTGCAACTAAAAATTTAAGTAGCAAGGTCTACAGTTGGGAGGAGAGCCATCCTCCACTCTTTGTTGCGGTTGTCAAATCAAGGCATCACAATCTCTAGTTCCATTCTACAAGTATGTTGGTTTCATTATCATAGGTAAATAACACATTGTTGTTCTTGTAGGTTATGTAATTTTATTAAAGTTTCCTATGTTGGAATCAAATATAATTATCAATTAATTTTCTTTAGGTTAATCGAGTAGTTATATTTGATTTCAACATAGGGAATTTTAATAATAAGAGCAATGGTGAGGTATTTACCTGTGGTGAAGAAACCAACATACATGTAGTATGTGATTTGGAGATTGTGATACCTTGATTTGACAATCACAACAAGAGTGGGGGATGACTCTCCATCCAATTGTAAACCTTGTTACTTAAATTTTCAGTAGCAGGTCACCCTTGAGCCTTCAATTGATATAGATGACAATGATAAGGATTTGTTGATATAGTAGTAGATTGAGGCCTTGGGGGTGACTTTCAACTGAAGATTTAAATAGCAAGGTCTATGGTTGAGTGGAGAGTTATACCCCATTCTTTGTTGTGATTGTAAGATCGTTGTATCACATTCTTCAGTTCTATTCTACATTTATGTTAGTTTTTTCACCACATGTAAGTACCACATTGTTGTTTGTGTTGGTTAGGTAATTTTATTAAAGTTCCCTAAGTTGGAATCAAATATAGTTATCAGTTAATTTTTTTAGGTCAATTGGTTAGTTATATTTGATTTAAACATAGGGAACTTTACTAGAATTACTTAACCTACACGGACAATGATACATGGATTGGACAAAAGTGAGGTACTTCTTTGTGGTGAAGAAACCAATATAACTATAGTATGAGATCTTGAGAATGTGATACCTTGGTTTGACAACTACAACATAGAGTGGAGGATGACTCTCCACCTAACTATAGATTTTACTAAAATCTTTAATAGCAGGTCACTCTTGAGCCTTCAATCTACTACTATGTCAGTGATTTCTTAGCTTTGCCCTCTCTATTCTTTAACCAAAAATATTTTTTTTTATTATTCTTTTCTTTTTATATAATCCAAGAATTCGATCTCTAGGATCCATTTGAATTCTTTATTATATTTTAGGAATTTTTTATAATTGTTGTTATTTATCTTACCATTTTTTTAAAATTATCCAAATATACATAATAAGTTTATTATGATTGTTTTAAGAGAATTATTATATTCTTGTTACATTTGATGAGTTGATTGGAAATCTATATGCCTAATTGTCCCTATCGAGTCCTATATCACCAAGAGGAGTTGCATTTCCATTTGAATTCTTTATTATATTTTAGGATTTTTTTATAATTGTTGTTATTTATCTTACCATTTTTTTAAAATTATCCAAATATACATAATAAGTTTATTATGATTGTTTTAAAAGAATTATTATATTCTTGTTACATTTGATGAGTTGATTGGAAATCTATATGCCTAATTGTCCCTATCGAGTCCTATATCACCAAGAGGAGTTGCATTTTTTTTTTTGCTTCAGGAGTATTAATCCTTGTAGGAATGCTAATGCTTCCACTTGGTTGTAATGGTATCTCCTAAACCCCAAGGGTAAGTGGTTTCTTATTTTTCTCTAGGATTGTGAATGATCCATTGTTGTCCCTTGTTTTTCTTTAGGTTTTTGGAATGTTTTATAAGATTATCTTAAATTTGACTTCGAAAAATTTTAATAATATTTTTTTTGGTCCTTCCATTTTGTTATTAACAAAAACATTACTTTAGTGTACCTTTTTTCAGTGAGAGTTCCTAAGATTTAAAATGAATAATAATCTACAAAATTGTTAGATAAGTGTATTTCTTTAATCATTTAATACAAGGTTTGTATACAACTTTGCTGATTTAATACAAGGTTTGAATACCACTCTTTTTAGGTCTAATACAATTTTTGATATTTAAAGATAAACTCTTATATTTTATAAAAAAGACATTACACACTAGTTAATATTTGAAATGCATACTAAACACCATCTTTTGTTTTTACGTCTAATACAATTTTTGATATTTAAAGATAAACTCTTATATATAAGTACTTATTGATATATATATTTTATAAAAATGACATTACACATTAGTTGATATTTGAAATGCATATTAAACATCTTTTGTCTTTAGGTTTAATATGATTTTTGATATTTAAAAATAAACTCTTATATATAAGTACTTACTGATATATATATTTTATAAAAATGATATTGCATATTAGTTGATATTTGAAATGTATATTAAACATTGTAGAAGCCTCCAATTAATATGACATTGTAACTTTTCTATTTTTTTTTATAAAAATGATATTGCATATTAGTTGATATTTGAAATGTATATTAAACATTGTAGAAGTCTCCAATTAATATGACATTGTAACTTTTTTTTTTTTTTTCAATAGAAAATTTGCTCCAAAATTATATTAATATATA
>JASDQU010247446.1:0-12572 GCA_032191745.1 Picea mariana
GGATCCAAAGAATTGGGTTTCATCTGCGGGGGCTCTGCTATCATTATTTCCGCCAAAAAATCATTTGTTGGAGTATCTCCAGCACTAGGGTTTTTGTCAATGAGGCATAGTGCAATTTTTGAAGAGGAAATTTTCAAGAACACTATGTTAGGCATCTGTGGGTAGTGTAGTCACGTGGGCCTTGGAAAAATAGACTTGTGGGAGCTTATTAAATTCCATTATGCTGCTTTCTTTAGATTTTATGCCCCCATACAAATTGGCCACATGTCCTTCAATGGCTTGAAGAGGCAAGATTCAACTCACAATAAAACTCAAACTGGGACTTGGATGGGAGAAACATCAGTTGCATTGGATCTAGANATCATTGCGTCCACTGAAAAACATTTGTTGGAGTATCTATGGCACTAAGGTTTTGGTCAATGAGGCATAGTGAAATTTCTGAAGAGGAGGTCAATTTTCAAGAACATTGTGTCGGGAATTTGTGGGTAGTGTAGTCATGTGGGTCTTTTTCAAATAGACTTGTGGGAGCTTACGAAACTCTGTTATGCTGCTCAGTTTAGATTTTATGCCCCCTGACCAGATTGGCCACATTTCCCTGAATGGCTTGGGGAGGCGAGTTGCAAATTATTATAAAACTCAAACTAGGACTCATATGGGAGAACCATCCATTGCATTGGATCTAGAGCATCGATTTCAATTAGGGGGGCCCTTCGTTGTCATTTCGTCCACCAAAAATCGTTTGTTGGAGTATCTTCGGCACTAGGGTTTTTCTCAGTGCTTATTACATATGTTTGACAATTTAACACCTTATTAGGCTATACATGGCAAGGAAATTGAAGGCAATGCATGGAAAGGAAAGTGAAAGCAAGGAATGGCAAGGCAAGGTATGTCATGGAAAGTGAAGGAAAATAAATTAAAGGCAAGGAACGACATGGCAAGGCATGGGAAGGCATGGCATGCAAATTGAGGGCAAGGGAAGTGAAGGTAAGGAAAGTGAAATAAAGGCATGGAAAGGCAAGGCATGGCATGGCAAGGCAAGGTAAGGCATGGTAAGGCAAGGCAAGTCATGGCAAGTGAATGTAAGGAAAGTGAAATGAAGGGAAGGCAAGGAAATGGAAGTGAAGGCAAGGTAAGTGAAATCAAGGCATGGCAAGGCAAGGAATGGCATGGCATAGAAAGGCAAGGAAAGACATGGTGAGGCAAGGCAAGGCATGGCAAGGAATTTCAAAGAAATGAGTGGAAAGGGAAGGCAAGGAAATAAATGGCAAGGAAAGTGAAGGAAAGACAAGTGAAGGCAAGGAAAGTGAAGGAAAGGAAAGTGAAAGAAAGTCAAGGCAATTAAAAGAAAAGTGAAGGCAAGGAAAGTGAAAGAAAGGCATGGAAAGGAAAGGCATGGCATGGAAAGGAAAGGAAAGGCATCGTAAGGAAAGTCAAGTCATGGCAAGGCATTGCAAGGAAGTGAATGTAAAGGAAAGGCAAGACATGAATGGAAAGGAAAGTGAAGGCATGGAATGGCAAGGCAAGGCATGGGAAGGAAAAGCATGGAAAGACATGGCATGGCATGGCATGGCATGGAAAGGTAATGCATGGGAAGGCATGGCATGGAAATTTAAGGCAAGGAAAGTGAAGGAAAGGTAAGGGAAGGAAAGGAATGTGAAGGAAAGTGAAAGAAAGGAAAGGCATGGCAAGGCATGGTATGGAAAGGCATGGTATGAAAAGAAAAGATATGGAAAGTGAAGGCAAAGAAAGGAAATTGAAGGCAAGGCAAGGCGAGGAAAGGCAAGGCAAGGAAAGACAAGTGAAGGAAAGGAAAGTGAAATCGGGACATGGCAAGGCAAGGCATGGCATGGAAAGGCATGGCATGGCAAGGAAAGGCAAGGCAAGACATGGTAATGCAAGGGAAGGCATGGAAATGCATTTCAAGGAAATTAATGGAAAGGAAAGGAAAGGTATTAATGGAAAGGAAAGTAAAGGAATATAATGGAAAGGAAAGGCATGGAAAGGAAAAGCATGGCAAGGCATAGAATGAGATGGCATGGAAAGGAAATGCATTGGAAGGAATGGCATGGAAAGTGAAGGCAAGGTAAGTGAATGAAAGACAAGGCAACTGAAGGCAAGGAAAGTGAAGGCAAGTGAAGGAAAGGAAAGTGAAGGAAAGTGAAGGTAAGTGAAGGAAAGGCAAGGCATGGCAAGGCATGGTATGGAAAGAAAAGACATGGAAAGTGAAGGCAAGGAAAGGAATGAAAAGTGAAAGAAATGAAAGTGAAGGAAAGGGAAGGTATGGCATGGAAAGGAAAGGAAACGAATAGTAAGGAAAGGCAAGGCATGACAAACCATCTCAAGGAAATGAATGACAAGTCAAGGAAAGTCATGAATGGAAAGGCAAGTGAAAGCATGGAATGGAAAGGCAAGACAAGACAAGGAAAGGAAAGGAAATACATGGTAAGTAAAAACATGGAAAGGCATGGCATGGCATGGCATGGCAAGGTAAGGAATTGGAAGGCATGGCATGGAAATTGAAGGCAAGGCAAGTGAAGGAAAGGAAAGACAAGTGAAGGAAAGGCAAGTGAAGACAAGGAAAGTGAAGGCAAGTGAAGAAAAGGTAAGGCATGGCAAGGCATGGTATGGAAAGACAAGACATGGCAAGTGAAGGAAAAGAAAGGAAAGTGAAGGCAAGGCAAGGCAAGGAAAGTCAAGGAAAGCAAGTGAAAGAAAGACATGGCAAGGAAAGTTATGGCATGGCAAAGAAAGGTAGGGCATGGTAAGGCAAGGAGAGGAATGGCAAGGCATAGAAAGGAAATGAATGGCAAGGCAAGGAAAGGTATTAATGGAAACTAAAGTGAAGTCAAGGAAAGTGAAGGCATGGAATGGCAAGGAAGGTGAAGGAAAGGAAAGACATGGCAAGGAAAAGTATGCCAAGGCATAATGTTATCACTAAAATTTCGTCTGCAAATGGTTACAGGAATCCAACATCTTCAAATAGCTATTAGTTCACCCATGGACCAAAAATGACCAAAAAATAATTTACAAAAGGTCTAAAACTATACAACCAGTTATAAAATCAACATGCGTTAAGGACATACATGAAGCACGCGCACGTGCGCCATTCAAAAATGCCCGAAAAGTGCACATGCGCCTGATGCGTGACTGTGGACGCAAAAAGCCGTGCACACCTCAGAATGACGCATTTATGATATTGGTCGGCTTCCCACCCACTTCTGGTTCAACTTCCAAGTCGATTTGACATCCAAATCTCGATTGAATATGGCTGGGTGGCTAGTCAAAGACCTAAAGGTTCCCTAAATAGCCCCTTGTTCACACTAAAAGTTGGTTGAATAATACCTCAAAGTTATGCTATAAAAAGAGGCCATGGGTGCACTACAAGAGGAGAGGAATTCATTTGCATTGTTATGTCACTGATATTCTATTGGAGGATCCTCTTTCCTCATCAAGAGCATGCTAGCACCATTGCACTTAGCCATTTATATCACCTCTAGATTGAATGTGCTTTGGATTCTCTTCACCCTTTCATTCTAGTTCCTCATTTGTAAGAAGAGCTCAATATTTGGGGGTCCAAGAGCCCTCCCTTGGAGGAAGAGGGGACCCAAAGTTTCCCTTTCTCTTTGGTGTTTTGTTTCCACTAATACAATCCTTTCCATTGGTGGCATGAGTCTTGTTTGTTTCTTGTTCTTATGTTCTTATTCTCTATAGTTTAATTGTGTTTATCATTCTTAGTTCAATTCTTTTCTTATCTTTTATGTTTTACACTTCTAACTCTTTCCTCTACTATTGTCTTGCCTAGCTGACCCAACCAGGATTGTAAGCACCTCTATTTTTCTCATTTAGGTGAAAAAAGAGGTGCAACAAATTGGTGACTTCACTAGGGAAAGGTATCAATTTTCTACCCCATTTGGGTTATTTTATCTCTTATTTCTGTTTATTTAAGTTGTAGGTACCATAACTGGCCCAAGACGACCTACAGGAAGCCGAATTCAACGTTGAGTTGAAGAAATTTCATCTGGAATTTTTTTCATGGTTGTCTGACAGGTGTGCATGGGTTTATCAGCCCACAGTCATGCATCGTGCACACGTGCGCCAAAACCATTGTATTACTTAGCACCTTCTGCGCATATGCACCCATAAGTCTCTTTTAGTTCACACATTGGTGCTCAAAGCACCTCGGTCTATTATGAGACCCGCGCACCTGTGTGGAAAAATACACATTGTAAGCTTTTTGTGATCTATAGAGGGCCCATAGCCTTCTAAAAATTGATTCCATGCATATTTTAATCTGCACCACACTTACATTCCCTCTCCATATAAAGGGATTATTCAAAACATAGGCACTTAGGGGGTTAAAATCATAATTTTTTCCTCTTTTTGTTTTCATGTTGCCACATGGATGGCTTGCTTTGATTAAAGGTTAAGTGGGAATCATTCTACATCACATATAAAACTTGCATTGGGACCAGAGATTAGATATCAATCGTTGAGTATGCTCTTCTCTCACACTCCAAAGTGATCTTGAGAATCAAAAAGAGGTTGAGGGATAGTTTCATCTCCCTTAAAAAGACAAAATATTTAGGAGAGGACAACAACTCCCTCGGGACTCCTCTTAGTTTATTTTTCAAACACATCTTAAGATTGTAAGGGTCCATACATGCCCAAATGCTACAAAGATAAGATAGTGTTGAAATTTTCTTTCTTAGATTAAATCACTAGGGAAGTTTAAAGGTTTTGTAATGGGCCCATACATGCCCACATGTGCACAGTCTAGGATAGTTTCAAATCTTTCTTAGAAATAAATCACAATAGGGAGTTAAAGGAATAGTAAGGACCCACATGTCCGCATGCTAGTTTCCTAAGAACTTTAAAATTCCACAAGGTTGTACCAATGACACATAGTAACTTAGGTAATCAAGACTTGTAAGGACCAAGCAAAGTCCACATGCAGCAAGGTGACACCTAAATTATTAAAAAATTGGCACACTTTCACTTGTTCACACAAAAAGTCCACCAATCACTCACATAGTCTTATCTAGAAATCGTGGAGGTTGAAGTAAGTTTCCTCCATTTGGGATTCCAAAATGCCCCACCCTTTTCTTGAAAAGACTATCCACTCCCACTTAATTTCAATGCGATTGGTTCACACCCCCAATCTGTTAAACAACCACACCTAAAATCTTTCTAAAAACTCACTAAGTTTTCCTCCACAGGAGTTACCAAAAGAATTTTGTTAGTCTAGGTAGGATCTCGGGGATAGGCATCCAAATAACTCCCCGTTATCTAGTTCCCACATCATCAAAACAGTAGAAGTTGACAAATAGGGAACTTTTGTCACCATAAGGTAGGGAGATACCTGTGAAGGGTTGAAGGTTGAGGTTCGATTGTTCTGTGCATCCCCCCTTGAGTCACCCACCTCTTGGACGGGATCCAGCCCATGACCCATTTCTGAGGCCAAAAATCTAAATGCCGCACTTTGACCAAGGTACCTAGTGACCAAAATTTAGGACATCTACCCAAGTGGCAATTGTGGGCTACAATTGCACCTTGATCAGATTTTGTGTGGCTATTGGGAAATATCTCCATCTGTTTCAAGATATACCCCCTCTACCCCTCATTATAACTGATTGCTTCATCCTTCAATAGTTTCTCTTTGATGGATTCAGACCCCACTGTCAAGTGCTATTGGAAGGTCTAGTGCTATTTGAGAGGAAAAATGTTACGTCTTTTAAGACATGAGCACTTGTTTCCTTTGTTCTCCCACATTGACAAAATCCACCTATCCACATATATGCTTCTTTATCAAATTTCTTTATGTATGATTCCCTTTTGATTACATCTAATTGGGAAATATATTGTGAAGGTTCCAAAAATTGCAGCAAAGGCTCTTGTTTACTTATTTCTCTCACCACCATTCCCAGACATCCACTCATATAGTTGGACATCATAGGGGACCCACATAACCCCCGTCATTCCAGACACTTGCTAGATCTCCCTCCTATTCTAGGGGGTGTTCCTAGTCTTGCCAACTCATCGGCTCCACCTTCTCACACCCCTGTAAGTGCCACTGTCTTGGGATTAAATTTTCTTGGTTCCACCTAACTTGGGTCCACTTCCCAAGGTCAACCATCCACTCTCTCTCCTTTACATGGAAGCGGGGGACCAACTTCTTCTCAAGGGGGAAGTACAAAACCACCTAGTCCCCTCCAAGGGTCAGGTACCCAGAACACTCACACTATGGTTGGAATTACTCCTCCACCACCACCTCATATGCCATACTTGGCTTCCCTCAACATACTGGATCTGACTAAACTCACCAATGATCCAATATTGCACAACCCCACATGGCCTGCAATGCCTACCAATCTCCCTTCAAACATCCCCAAGTTTGAAGGAAAAGCAGGAGACGATCCCACCAACCATATCATGACCTTTCACCTATGCTGCTCTTCAAACAACATCATTGATGATTCTATCTGATTGAGGTTATTTCAACGTACGCCCACTGGCCCATCAACCAAGTGGTATGTAGAATAAAAATCTGGGTCGAACTCGACCTTTGAATCCTTGGCTAAAGAATTTTTTACCTTCTTTCAACTACCCATTCGTCATGACAATGGCCTTGAGCTACTCTCAGAATTCAAAAAAACCTCCTCCACACACATTGTTGACCACATTTATGAGTGGCATCGGCGACATAGTCTCTTCAAAGCCGATGCTACCCCCCAACAATGTGTCAATTGGTTCCTCAAATCCCTTGTTTCCCTCCTTGCCAAATATGTGGTTGGCGCCTTCCCCCAATCTAAAGAAGAATCCATTAGCAAGACCAAACAATTTGAAATCATTTATGCCCAGTCAGGATACCTATACACAGTACTCTTGGATGCCCTAAGACCCATGCCATTCGGCCAAGACAAACCTGGGATGTCTCACTCAGCAAACAAATTGATTGGTAACACCACACACCACAACCCATAGCCTCAACAACCACCCATGTATGCCATACCCCGATATTTTCTGACATATGGAGGAATCCATTATTATCCTCCTCCCCCTTATCAACAACCATACCCTGTTACCTTGCCTCCACCCATAAGTGGACCCCCGTCGACACCCATAATATGCCTGCCTATCCAACCAAGTTCTGGTACTCCCCCTACCTCAGCCTATACCCTAAGCACTAATGAAAGTGCGACGCCTTCCTATGTACCATATGGATCATTGCCACAACATAATCCATACTTTCTATTTCTTGGCCCTCCACAGCCTATGGCTCCACCACAAGGACACCCACATGCTGGGGTTAATTTCGTTCAGCCCTCTCCCATTCAAAAATATCAAAATTTTGAACAACTAAGTATAGCCAACCCAACCCATCAGCCAAATAATTCCAAAAATAAAGGAAAAAATCGGAACAATAATAATCCAGGGCAAGAAGGAAACCATCCCCAATAAAACCAACCAGTTGGGGGCAACTAGAATCTAGGGAACCAGAACCCTCAAGGGGGAAATAATACCAAATGCCAAGGGAAAAATAACAACAACCGTCAAACCAACTTCCCTTGTGCCCTTTGTAGTGAGTTTGGTCACTATACTCACCATTGACCCCAAATCAATGACTTTAAATGAATGAAAGACTCTATGAATGGACCACATCCCTCAAGACCACCTGCCCCTCCACAGGCCCCACAACAATATGTGCAGCAACCACCCCTAGATGTGCTACAAAACCCCATTCCACACCAAGGGGTGATAAATAAAAAACATGACATGTAGCCTACCCCACCACAGTTGGGACAATATCCCAATATGGGCAATCCTTCCGATGACACTATCATCCTCACCGGTGAGGAAGAAGTCCTTCTAAAAACACACAGTCATCAATATAGCACATCCCCTAAGTCTACTCCCACCACCTCGGAAGCAACCCCAGTCAAAACTGGACCCCCTTTAATGATTCCTCACCCTAATATTGAAATACCACTTCATATTCCTCGCATCCAGTTTCACAGGAATGTCCACAACCCTTAGTCTAGGGTGGCTCATAATTATATTTTGGTCGATGACTTAGCACAACCTCCGGCTGCCATGTCAGTCTTAGAAGTCCTTCGAACTTTCCCCACTCAGCGGAAGTCCTTACTTTCCGCCCTGGGGGAAGTCGAACTTCCTGATACCCAACTCATCACATTTGATCTCGATAGCAGAGAACCTCACCTCCCTACTCTTATTTCTTTTCAAATCCCCGTGAAAATTCAGAACATTATAGTTCATCGGTGCATCATTGATGAAGGTGCATCCACATGTATTATGTCCAAATCCATATGGAAGAAACTTGGTTCCCCCGAAATCATACCATCTTCCATTACCTTAAGAGCATATGAAAGATGACCATCTTCTCCTGAAGGGCTCTTCCAAAATGTCCATGTCGAACTCGGGGGAAAATCCATTCTTATTGACATTGAGTTTATCGATGCCCCACTTGATTAAAATATCTTGTTTGGTCGTAGTTACATGTATGTTATGTAGGAAATTTCTTCTTCTGTATTTTAAACCATGATGTTCCCCCATAATGGGAAGATCATTACCATCAATCAGGTTTCACATTATGAGCCTAACCCTTCTTCCAACATCGATAATATCCTCCCCTTCGTCCACACTAATCCTAATACATACCCACTCATTGAGATGGGCCCCAAAATTTTCAAAGACCCATCCTTGCTTGGGACGTACCATGGCGCACCACCACTCATTCATCCTTCCAATCAAGTATGTGTTGTCTCATCCAAAAAAACTGAAATTCGACATACCATCCATCCCAATGAGGCCTCTCTTATATCTGACATCCCACTAGTCATAGAACTTCTTCCTTAGAAATTACCTAAAAACCCTCCACCTTCACCTATTCCTAATTCCACCTTACCTCAAGACCACATCCCAGTTTGGGAGACACTCCACCAAGCTCTTACTCAAATCCCTTTGTTTTACCTCCCACCAAGCGTACAATCTTTCCAGGTAGCCACCACGCTTACCCTCCCCAATATGGTGCTAGAAATCCTAGTGTGGTATCTACATCTACTAGCCATGGTCCCTCAACCATCCCTCCCTCCTCAAATCGAAGGGATTCCGATGCAGATTCCAGTACGTACTCCCGCCGCACCACCAACACCCTCACTCACTAGCAACATTTCTACAGTTGGAGGAAGGGGAAAAAAGAAAGAGCCCACCGCTCCCCTACCCCCACGCATCCAACCTCCTTGCGCACCATGTGAGAAAGATGGACACCCCACCAACAAATTCCCATCGTTACCAGAGCTACGCAATCTAATTCAACTCAATCAAGCACCATCACTGCTAGTCTCTTCATCAAGTACTTCCACCACCTCCCCTAACACAAGTAGCAAAGGACTGCGAACCAAATTTGCTTGTTCCATATGTTTAGAATATGGCCATTATACCCACCATTGTCCAGCATTACCCAAATTCCGACAAACGCTAATAGCAGTACGCTAGATCTTTCAGAAAGAATGTAGTCCATCTGCATCATCCTCACCCAATGTCACAAACATCCATTATGTCACGAATTCAATCAATGAACGTATGAGGTTCCCTTTCTCTCTCCGTGAATCGTTATATCATTTCACATACCAATGTCCTATGATCATCGAATACAAACAACACCAAATGACCTTGATTCAAAATCCTACCCTGCCCCCTGCAGAATTGGTGATTAAACCTACTCCATCACCAGATGTTCTTAATATTACTTCTCCTGAGCCTGAAGCACTCCCTACTCCTCCATGTTTCTTGGATGATTTATATGAGAATTTACCTCCAAATCCCCCCAATTCTCTAGTTCATTTTCCTATGGAAATTTTACGCCTGACTATCGTTTTCAACACACAATATATTGATATTTGGTTTATTTTGAGCGAACCATCACAATCCCCTTACATCAATTCCACTACATCTTTACCACTAGGAGACAACAACACCGTGACAGTCATTGATGTCATTCCTCTCGATCCTCTACATTGACGACAGTTTCACTGCGATGAAGATATCCTTGAGGAGTTAACTACCCCCAATTGCCCATGGGTTGTGCTCCACCACATAGCGCTCTTTATTTCACAAGAAGCCTTCATGCCTCGTAACCAAAACCCCATATACACAGTCAAAACCAAATATTTTCTCCCATCAGGGCATTTAGATTGGTTCAATAACCCTATCCCTACCCCCACCGCTTTCGAGGAAGGCAATATGGACAATATTTCCCCAACCATCAAAATAGATATTTCCATCAAGTCTAGAATTATAGAAGAACTCACCATTGGTGCGACATGCTCTCCTAAGGAAATCACCACCTACAAATTCTTCTTCCAGGAATACCGGGACATTTTTGCCTGGTCATACATAGAGATGCCTGGCCTTGATCCCTCTATTATTGAACATCGCATAGACACCTGGCCTGATATCACACCTATCCACCAAAAACAATAACCGCTACACCCATCCAAGGCAGCGGACATCAAAGCCGAGATTGACAAATTACGCACTGAAGGGTTCATATACCCCATCGCTTATACTTCATGGGTCTCCAACGCTGTCCATGTTAACAAAAAATAGGGCATTATCCGTTGCATTATCCATGTCTATACGGACTTTCGCGACCTCAATCACGCCTGTCCCAAAGAAAACTTTCCAACGACCTTCATCGACCAAATTATCAATGATTGCACAGGTCATGAGGCTTTTTCCTTCATGAATGGTTTCTCTAGCTACAACCAAATCCAAATTCACCCAGTCAATTAGTACAAAATCACATTCACTACCCCTTGGGGCACCTTTGCGTATCGTGTCATGACATTTGGACTCTTGAATGTCAGTTCCACTTTCCAATAGGCCATGACATACATATTTCATGATATGGCTCATATCATCCTCGCATACTTAGATGACCTCACAGCTCGATCCAAGAAACGCACTCAACATCTCAATGATCTACAAATAATCTTCCAAAGGTGTGGTCAGTACAACATCTGCGTGAACCCCCTCAAGTGCGTATTCTATGTCACTGTTGGGTGCCTCCTTGGGTTCATAGTTTCCCAATGTGGCATTATCGTGGACCCCCTCAAAGTCCAAGCCATCACATAAATTCCACCCCCTTGGAATTTACGCCAACTACAGAGCCTACACAGCAAAGCTAACTTTTTATGACACTTTTTCCCAGATTATGCTACCCGTGCACATTGCTTCCTTCGCTTACTTTGTCACAACATCCCATTCCAATGGAATAAACATGCCCAAACTGCTTTTGATTATCTTAAAGCAGCCCTCTCCAATGCCCCATTGATTAGTTCACTTGACTATAATTGCAACTATCTCCTCTACATATCAGCCTCAGCCATTTCAGTAGCAGGAGTGCTCATCCAAATAGGGTATGATGATTGTGAGCATGTGATTTACTACATTAGTAAAAAACTTTCAAAGACACCCTTGAAATACAATCACGAAGAAAAGTTATCCCTTGCAGTTGTCCTCGTAGTCTATAAGTTGGGCCATTACATTCTGCTTCGAACTAGAAAAGTCATAGCAGATTCCAACGCCATGCAATATGTTGGCACAGGGGAAAACCTAGGGTTCAACGCTCAAGAGTGCACCAACAAAACCCTAACTACCGACCCTTTCAGTAACACCTGCGAAGCAGATGAAGTCTCACCCGAGATAGAGGTAGGGGTGGTTGCAGGACTCAGGTGTCTGCAACCTTAGCTGGGACACAGATCTGTGATTATCTTTCTTACAACCCACTTAGCATCAGTTATTCCTTAACATACATTCATTAATACACTTCGCAGAAAGAAAAGAGCATTGTAGTGAATACTTATACTAAGATGATTCAGTACTTAGTCAAAAAAATATAGGTTAGATCCAACAGATCAAGCACTAAGCATCTTATATATCATATCTAACATTCATTCATATATCATCAACACAAAGCATAACTATATATACTTAATCACATCAAGCACTTAGCCAAGAAAGAGATAAGCACATTAGAGTGAAGCACAAAGCACTATACACATAGTTACCTTGGTTCACTCCCACCCTGGGGCTATGTCCACAAAGTCTTATTTATATTATCTTGGTCAAGCAGTTACAATATAGAGATTAATGATCCTTACTTCACACAGGACAAAATATCTACGCAGCTCACTAGATCCTTCTTCCTTTCTCTTCAGCACTAGACTACAACAAAATGCACTTAGCTTTCCGATCTCATGCACAGAGCACTCTAAGATACATCAAATCACACAGATCCAGTTACTAGCACTAAGCCCTCATTTATACATCACATAGATGTACTACATTCCTATTAATGCTATCTTACTATCATTCTCCTCTATTTACATTGCCTATTTATAGATTACAAAATGGGCTTAAACATGGGTAAACCCACGAGCCGACATCCCTTTCCCATTACATCATGTTTAAGCCCATTTTGTAATCTATATTCCACAAGGTCACTTCTAAAAAAATGTTCTTTGTGCCCATAGTTTTTTTTCATTTATAGC
>JASDQU010247452.1:0-14623 GCA_032191745.1 Picea mariana
ACAACAAAAGGCTTAAAAGGTGAGAGATACTTTATGTTATTAGTTGATTATTATACAAGAATGACTGCAGTTTTCTTTCTCAAGAACAAATCAGAAGCTTTTGAAAATTTCAAGATCTACAAGGAAATGGTTGAAAATTATATGGATTCAAGAATCAAATGCTTAAGATCGGATAATGGAGGAGAATTCACCTCAAAGGAATTTATGGACTACTGCAGCAATCATTGAATAAAAAGACAATTCTATATTGCTAGGACACCTCAACAGAATGGAGTTATTGAAAGAAAGAATAGGAGAGTACAAGAATTCGCTCGAGCAATGATAATGGATTCAAAGTTGACATATATTTTTTGGACACAAGCAGTGCATATAGCAGTTCACATTCAAAATAGAATAATGCTCACCTAGTCCATGAGGAACACCAAAGGGAGTGGTGTATTCAAGGATTTATACCTCTGACTTGGATTCTACTAACTCAATAGAGAATAGCCACCTTGATAGATGCCTTGGAACAATCGATGAAGATTGAATCCATGGTGGGATACCCTGGGAGCCTGAGAGTGACCATACCCCCAACATATGCGAATTTGGCACAACTACAAGGGAAAATATCAACGCTTATAGAAAAAATTCAAGAGCTCACAATACCAAGACTAGGACTGTAATATCCCTTGGCTGAACCCAATTGTAAATGTAAAGTAAGTATACTTAATTTGGTGAGTTGTTTTGACATCATTTTGTAATACAACTTTCATGGCATAGTGCGTGCATGCAATGCACAGTAAAAAGGTGTAGTGTACACATTCTCGGATACCGCGTGCAGTGTGGAGGTCAGCGAGCCTCGTGTATATGATATGTGTGATAGGCTGGTGAGCCAGTTATTATAAGTTGGGATTTTTAAGTTTTGGTATTAGGATGGAGCACCTAGATGTTAAAGGCCAGTGCACTTATTTTATACATGTCTCATGATTAATATAAAATACATCGTTGCACGTAGATTGACCACGATAAAAGATATGGGGGACTGAACTTCACCAGCTAAGGAAAGGGAGGGCCAAAAGTTAAGGGAAAGGGCTAAGCTAGAGAGCTTAGGCCAAAAAGGAATATTAAACCAATATTTCCTAAAACATAAAGTATGGATAATTATTTTATCCTAAGTTCTAAAGTTGGGGACAAGTGGACCAAAGTAGCTTCCAAACATGACAAGTGTCAAGTTGGGGACATGCATTCATATCGTGGGGACTTAGCTCATTTGGTCACTTTTCCACAGGGGATTCTTACAAGCAGCTTGACCATCATTATCACCATCACTTTCATGATTAGTTTCACAGTGATTCCTTCCATCACTCAATTATCCAGTCAATGATTCCATTAACATCTTCATTCACGCATTCCATTATCCTGGAGACATCCATTTCACCATATATGAGCCCGTTTCCATAACATTTTCCGGTTGGTGTACCTGGTTAGCTTGGAGCAGGATTGAAGAAGCGGGTTGTCAGGCCCGTGAGAAATTGTCCGAGCGAGAAAATTGTTGGGGAATGATTCTTGAAGGTGATAAAATGCAGCTACAATTCTTTGAGACTTCCAGTCCGACCTGTTTCTGAAGCCCTAGAAAGGAAGTGGGGCATCCGAGGGACTGTTGAGCAGAGAAGGGGCACACTTCCTTGGGTGGGATAGGCATGTGGGGAATGAGAATTTGTAGGCTATTAGCTGAGTGATAAGTTGAGACATAATCTTTCCTATTGTCCATGAGCCTTATCCTAGTTAGGAACCCCTTTAGCCAGGTGGAGTTTAGTCCCAGATCGAGGGTGACTCACTGTTGAGAGTGATGAACAATGTAGTCTAAGGCTGGGAGGTTCGTGGATGGTCTATACGTAGTTGGTGACAATATTTCCAAGATAAGTACCGATTGTATGATAAAATTATACGTTGCATTGTTATTTACATGCTTATGTTATGGTTTATCATATATGTGAATATAATTGTCTGTATGTTTATGGGTATTTCCTTGTATATGTTGCATATCAGTGTTTACTTTTATTTCAGTATGAAATCAGATATTACAGAATGTATCCGTTTGTTTATGTTTATATGTAATGTTTATGTAAAGAGTGATGTATGTATATGTTTAAGTTTCATGCAGTTTGAAGAGAAAATTTATGTGACATAGCTCAGTTGAATACTGGGTATGTTATCATATGTTCCATAGTAAGAGAATGAAAGTGTTCCCTAGAGTAGCATGGATGGTCTATTTAAGGCTAAACATTCTACCAACTAGTATCAGAGCATGAGAGATTGCTCTGGAGTGGCATTTCCCCGGCCTGTGGGTGGTCGGGGGAACATTACAAATTGGTATCAGAGCTTCAGTTTCAACACTAAGCCTAGATGGGCCAGAGAGGTTCAGTTGAAGAGAATATTCACAAAAGACTAACTTCAAAGTGACCAAAATTCAAGTCACAGAGCATCCATGAAAAATCTTGGCGTGCAAGCGCATGCGGTAAATTTTGGCACTGCATGGAAAATGTTGGCGTGCAAGTGTGCGCAGTAAATTGTGGCACCACGTGGAAGAATATTATGTGTGGATGCACGTGCTGAATTTAGCCTTGCACGGTGAGCACGCACATAATAATGTGCACATGGGGTGCACAAGTATTACATAACATAGAGGATTTTTTTGGTACGCGCATAGTATGAGTATAAGTTGTCTCACGACATTGTATTCAATGGTGGGTGTAGATTATTGTTCACAATGGAACATGTTGAACCTTGACACGGTGCAATGCATAGGGAGAAATGCATGTGGAGTATTAGTGCATGATACCCAAAAATGTGCACAGTGGATATTGGTGCAAAACGCAAAAGTAGTGCGCACAAGATTTCAGCGCGATGGAGAAGAAATGCATAGTATATATAGGTGTGTGGAAACACATTTTACCTTGTGGTGTTGCTATGCATGATAATATGGGTGTACATGATGAAGTTTAGTGCACGCGAAGTTGTTTGAGAGGCGATGAGTCTGAGTTAATTGCATAATATCAGAGAAAAAGAAACACACAACTGCATCAGAGCATTAATTAAAAAGAATTCTGAGTGTTATATTCCTCCAATTCAAAATAATGGAAGTGAAATAAAGCTTACAAGAAAAGCATACTATAAAAGAAATCAAGACTCATAACACAACTAATTAAAATCTTGTAATAAACAACCCAAAATCTGCTTCTCTATTTATATAATCGTATTAATCACAAAATTACAAAAATGGGATGATAACAATTATCCTGTTGTAAAAAGGGTCATTTTAGAATAGGCCTGTCATCTCTGGTGATCCTTACCTATGCTACCAACAGTTCAAAATTCGCTGAAACATACTTAATTTTGGTTGAAGATTCATTTCATCTTAGCGATCTCCTCCGTTAAAGAATCTAACCAGACCAGTTGATTCTCTCCAACACTTTCAGTTGTTTCAGCCGTGGATTCCTCCTTCTTCTGTTTCTTGATCCTTTTCTTCTTAGCAACTAGCCTGTTGATGACTAAATCCTTCATAACAGGATTCGACCTGGCTTCCAATGTAGAGTCGGTGACAGTTTCTTGGTGAAACTTAGTCGCTAGTATATGCATGACTACCCTTTCCACCTTATTTGTAGGAAGGTCTAACATGTTTCTCGAATAACCAGCCTCACTAGATTTAGCCTTGTCCATGTATATAAGGTTGTGGATACAGAAATTATTTTACAGAGAGCAGAAAGTCAAGCAATTTGGAGATTATTTCATTTATGAATAATCATATGCCTTCATACTTGAGGACTAGTAGTTATAAAATCCCAATTATGAAGGGTAGATAGACTACATACAAGAGTGTTGGGTTGTCATGCTCGCCTAATCCATTTCAAATGATTATATTTTGAGTTCATTACATGGTGGAATTCAGATGACATCACATGGCTATGAAGTATCGAACGAGGGAAACAGGGTGATTTGACTAACCGTCACCTGTTCCACAAGTGGTGGATTTGACATGTTGATGCACGTGATACCATGTCTTGGAGAAAGTGGTTTCGAAAAACCACCTTCTTGCCCAGATGTATCTCTGAAGGCACCGCATGTCTATGTTCTCAAGACTTGGGTCTTATCGAGGATTTTCATGGTGATAACACTAGGAAATTAGGAGATTAGTATATATGGAACCAAAATGCTTTATATCTTTTCATGAATTGTTGAATTGTTAGCCTGATAAGTTTCAATGGCTGCACATTTTGCAGAATTTACAACAACTAGATCAGATCAGATCAGTGCAGAGTCCATAGGAATGGAAGAGGCACAGGGGAGTTATAGTCGACAAGATGAGAGAAGAGGGGTGGATGTCCATTTGGACATTGAAGGAATGACCTCCAACGGACATGGATAAGAAAGAAATGAAAACATGAATATGGTTGAGACCATTAAAAATTTGCAGAAGGATGTCCAAAGCCACAAGGCTGATAATGAAAGGCTTATGAGAGCCAAGGAGCAGCAGCATGAATTCAACATGAAGTTATTGGAGGGATTGAATAGAATATAAAAGAAATTGGTTAAGGAGAGTGGCTCAAGCAAATCTGGAAGTCATAATCCTTTGGATGAGGAAAGAAAATAAAGAAATGTTAGTAGACATCACCATCATTCCCCAAGGCATTCCAATAAGAGAGAAGGAAATGGCTCAAGTCTATCCCCTTTCAGAAGGTATAAGAGGTTTGGGGTGGATGAGATGCGAGGAGAAATGAAAAAAATCAAACCTCCTACATTCAATGGTGAGCACAAGAAGGATGAAGATGCATAAACATGGTTGTTGGGCATGAGAAAGTATTTTCAATTGCATAATTATTCTTCTCATGCAGAAGGTAGAATTGCTATCTATCAACTCAAAGGAAAGGCCTCCATGTGGTGGGATCAACTTGTGTAGGTGCAAGACTTTAAAGAGAAAAGTGTTACTTGGAGGGAATTCAAGAAGTATTTTGAGAAGAAATACTTGACTAAGAGATACTATGACAAGAAAATGAAAGAGTTCTTTGAACTCAAGCTTGGAAGTATGACCATAGATGAATATGAGAGAAGGTTTCTAGAACTGTTGAAGTATGTCTCTTTCATCAATGATGAGACAACCAAAATTCATAGGTATTTGAGTGAATTTCCATATTTCATCAGTGACAAAATATAGTATGATGATCCCAAGACATTAGAAGAGACCATAAGGTGAGATAAATGCCTATATGATTAGCAAAAAGCAAGGCCAGTTTTCCAAAAGGCTTGGGAAGACAAAAAGAAATTCAATATGGATCAGAGGAAGAAGGGAACTAAGCCACCATTCTTCAGAAATAATCCACAAGGAAAACAAACGCCTAAAGAAACCAAAACGATTGACATAGGGAGTCAAGGGCCAAGGCATCCACCTATGCAATGTTGGGGCTGTAAAGGAGATCATAGGTTCAGATATTGTCCTCATAGAGGTGAAAAAGGTAGGGCTATTCACAATGTACAACAAGATGAAATAGTGGAGGACATGGGCAGATATCTGCCAAGGATTTATGCAGCCCTGGACAACAAGAAAGCAAAGTATCAGTCCCACATGATTGAAGTGGAAGGTATGATCAACAACTAGACCATTGTTATTTTAATCGATTCAGAAGCTAGTCATAGTTATATAGACCCTAAGATGGTGGAAAGTTTGCAATTGCCAAGAAGAAAGCATGGAAAATCCTGGTTGGTGCAGTTGGCTACAGGAGCCATAAGAAAAGTTAATGAGATGGTTAATTCATGCCTCATGGACATGAATGGACTGAGCACCAAGGCATATTTGAACATCTTTCCTTTAGGTTTATATGACTATCTAATTGGGATGGATTGGTTGGACCAACATCATACTCTCTTAGACTGTCATAAAAAAACATTTACTTGCTTGGATGAGGAAGGGAAACTAAGGAAGGTACAAGGAATTCCCAGGTCAGTAACCATTAGAGAAATTTCAGCATTGCAGCTAAAGAAATGTTACAGAAAAGGGTGTCAATTAATTGCAACTCATTTGGCGGAGATATCTAAGGATAAGGTGCAAAATTTGGAGGATTATATAGTCCTGGAATATTTTGAAGATGTGTTCAAGGAGGTACTAGGGCTACCCCTGAGGAGAGACATTGATTTCTCTATAAATCCAATGCCTGGAGCAATGCCAGTGTCAAAGACTCCTTACAGAATGAGTACACTAGAGTTGAAGGAGTTGCAATTTCATCTTGAATAACTTATGAATAAGGGGTATATACGCCCAAGTGTGTCACCTTGGGATGCCCTAGTATTGTTTGTGAAAAAGAAAGATGGAACATTAAGATTGCGCATGACTTTAGACAGTTGAATAAAGTGACTGTTAAGAACAAGTATCCTTTGCCAAGGATTGATGACCTCTTTGATCAATTGAAGGATGCAAAGATATTTTCAAAGATAGATCTCAGATCAGGATATCATCAGGTAAGGAATAAAGAAGAACATATCAGCAAGACCTCCTTCAGGACAAGGTATGTTCATTATGAGTTCACAGTGGTGCCATTTGGGTTTTCAAATGCACCAACTATTTTGATGTGCTTAATTAATGGTGTTTTCTGAGAATATTTGGACAAGTTTGTAATTGTCTTTTTGGATGACATTCTTATATATTATGAGTCAGAGTAAGAACATGAACATAATTTGAGGATGGTGTTTCAAGTATTAAGGGAGCATCAGTTGTGTGCCAAATTGAGCAAGTGCTCATTTTATCAGAAACAAATTCATTATTTGGGGCATATCATTTCATAGGATGGGATAGCAGTGGATCCTAAGAAGATAGAGGCCATTAGAGAATGGTCAGCAGTGGAGAATGTGATAGAGGTAAGATCATTCATGGTTCTTGCAGGCTACTACAAAATATTTATTAAAGGATTCTCAAAGATTGCACGCCCAATCACTTTCTTGCAAAGAAAGGGGGTGAAGTTTCAGTGGACACTAGATTGGGAGAAGAGTTTCCAGCACTTGAAACAATTATTGACAAGTTCTCCAATATTAAGGATTGTAGACCCAAATGAAGACTTCATTGTATGCACAGATGCATGTAAGGAAGGACTTGGTGGAATCCTCAGTCAAAATGGGTTTATCATATGTTATGAATCAAGGAAGCTGAAGGAGAATGAAAGAAACTATGCCACTCATGATTTGGAATTGGCAGCCATAGTGCATGCCTTGAGGAAATAGAGACACTACCTCATGGGAAAGAGGTTTGGGCTAAGAATGGAACACAATGGTCTGAAATATTTATTTAATCAGCCAAATATAAATGCTAGGAAAAGAAGATGGTTAGAATTTCTAAGAGAATATGACTTTGATATAAATCATATCAAGGGGAAAGAGAATAAAGTGGTTGATGCACTCAGCAGGAGGGTGCATGAACTACATGCTACAACCATTAGCATGTATTAGACTGATATTAAAAGAAAAATTTTGGAGGCTGCAAATGCAGATCTGCAATATAGAGAATTGGTAACAATGCTACAAAAGGGTAAGATGCCACAAAAGGTGGATAATTATAAGTTGGGAATAGATGGAATGTTGTTGTACAAGAACATGATTTTTTTTCCAAATTTCCAGGACTTGAAATGTATGATTTTGCATGAAATGAATAATGTTCCTTATGCTGGACACCCTGGATATCAAAAAACCGTCGCAACGATCAAAATCCATTACTTTTGGCCAGCTATGAAGAAAGAGATTGCTAAATACATCGCTAGATGTATGGAATGACAGAAATTTAAAGTTGAGCATAGGCACCCAACAGGGTCGCTGCAATCTCTACCCATTCCTGAATGGAAGTGGGAAGTGGTGACAATGGATTTTATTATAGGATTTCCTAGAACATGCGAGCTACATGATTCGATCATGGTGGTGGTGGACAAGCTTACGAAAGCTGCCCATTTTATTCCAATGAAAACTACTCACAAGGTAACATATGTTGCTGATATTTTCATGAAGGAAGTGACACGATTGCACAAAATTCCTAAAACAATTGTGTCCGACAGAGACCTGAAATTCACCTCGAATTTCTGGAAAGGATTGTTCAAAGGATTCAGAATGAATCTAAACTTTAGTACAGGTCATCATCCTGATTCTGATGGACAGATAGAGAGGGTGAATAAGGTGATAGAATACATACTAATAATGTATGTGATGGGAAAACCATCGAAATGGGAAGACTACCTACACCTGGTAGAATTTACTTACAACAATGGGTATCATGCATCGTTGAAGATGAGCCCATTTGAAGCACTTTATGATAGAAAGTTCAATACTCCAGTGAGTTGGGATAATCCAACTGATAGGATAGTAGTTGGGCCAGAGTTGTTCAAGGAGATGGAAGACCAAATGATAAAAATTAAGAAGAATTTAAAATCTTCCCAAGACAAGTAGAAAAGTTATGCTGATAAGAACAAAACTGACAGAGAATTCAAAGTGGGTGATCATGTTTTCCTGAAAGTAAAAGATAACAAGAGTTGCCTGAAGCTGGGAAGATGCATCAAGTTGGCAGCCAGATTTTGTGAGCCATTTGAAATCCTAGAGAGGATTGGTCCATTTGCTTATATGATTGCATTGCCTGCATCTATGTCTGTTCATAATGTCTCGCATGTATCATTACTAAAGAAATATATACCTAATGTTAATCATGTTATTGATTGGAATGTGATTCAGGTGGAGCAAGAAGGTGATTTTCAAAAGCATCCGGTGCACATTTTGGGTGGGAAAGTCAAGCAGCTCTGGAACCGAGCCACAGGGCTTGTAAAAGTCTAGTGGACCTAGTATGGTCATGAGGATGCTACTTGGGATCATGAGGATGCAATGAGGATGGAATACCCACATCTTTTTCAGTAATTTTGATTATTTGTTTTACATATGGGTGTATGATGCACTGAGGACGATGCATAAATAAAGGGAGGGGATTGTAATATGCCTTGGCCAAAACCAATTGTAAATGTAAACTAAGTATACTTAAGTTGGTGAGTTGTTTTGACATCATTTTTTAATACATGTTTCATGGCATAGTGCACGCATGCACTGCGCAGTAAAAATATGTAGTGTACACATTCCTAGATACCGCGTGTAGTAACTAAAGTGCGTGCAGTATGGAGGTCAGCGAGCCTCATTTTTATGATATGTGTGATAGGCTGGTGAGACAGTTATTATAAGTTGGGATGCTTATGTTTTGGTATTAGGCTGGAGCGCTTAGATGTTAAAGGCCAATGTGCCTATTTTGTACATGTCTCATGATTAATATAAAATACATCGTTCCACGTAGACCGACGACGATAAAAGAGATGGAGGACTGAACTTCACCAATTAGGGAAAGGGAGGGCCAAAATTTAAGGGAAAGGGGTAAGCTAGAGAGATTAGGCCAAAAAGGAATATTATACCAATATTTCCTAAAACATAAAGTATGGATAATTATTTTATCCTAAGTTCTAAAGTGGGGACAAGTGGACCAAAGCAGCTTCCAAACATGACAAGTTTCAAGTTGGGGGCATGCATTCATATCGTAGGCACTTAGCTCATTTGGTCCCTTTTCCATGGGAGATTCTTACCAGAATCTTGACCATCATTCTCACCATCACTTTCACGATCAGTTTCATGGTGATTCCTTCCATCACTCAGTTATCTAGTCAATGATTACATGAATGTCTTCATTCACATAGTCCATTATCCTAGAGACATCCATTTCACCATATCTAAGCCTGTTTCCGTAACCTTTTCTAGTTGGTGTACCTGGTTAACATGGAGCGGGATTGAAGAAGGCAGTTGTCAGGCCCATGAGAGATTCTCCGAGCGAGAGAATTGTTGGGGACTGATTCCCGAAGGTGCTAAATTGCAACTATAGTGCTTTGAGACTTCTGGTCTGGCTTATTGCTGAAGCCCTGGGAGGGAAGTGGGATAGTCGAGGGACTGTTGAGAAGAGAAGGGGCACACTTCCTTGGGTGGGATAGGCATGTGGGGAATGAGAGGTTGTAGGCTGTTAGTTGAGTGAGCACCTGAGACATAATCTTTCCTATTGTCCATGAGCCTTATTATGGTTAGGAACCTCTTTACCCAGGTGGAGTTCAATACCAGCTTGGGGTTGACTCACTGTTGAGAGTGATTAATAGTGTATTCTAAGGCTAGGAGGTTTGTGGATGGTCTGTACGCAGTTGGTGACAATATTTCCAAGATAAGTACCAATCGTATGACAAAATTATATGTTGCATTGTTATTTACATGATTATGTTGCGGTTTATCATATATGTGAATATAAATTTTTGTATGTTTATGGGTATTTCCCTATATTTGTTGCATATCGGTGTTTACTGTTATTTTAGTATGAAATCATATATTATAGAATGTATCTGTTTGTTTATGTTTATATGTAATGCTTCCGCAAAGAGTGTTGTATGTATATGTTTAAGTTGCATGCAGTTTGAAGAGAAAATTTATGTGGCATAGCTCAGTTGAATACTGGGTATGTTACTGTATGTTCCGCAGTAAGAGAATGAAAGTGTTCCCTATAGTAGCATGGCCTATATTTTTAAGGCTAGAGATGCTACCAACTAGTATCAGAGTATGAGAGATTGCTCTGGAGTGGCATTTCCCCGACCTATGGGTGGTCGGGGGAACGTTACAAGAACGATCGCAGGTCTGGTGCACTGGATTTTATATAGAAGGTCATATGGCAAATGAATGTCCATGAATGAGGGGAATGGGACATCCTCATAATCCAATGGGACCCCCACTCAGACCCATGGGAAGAGTTGCGCAAGTGTCTACAAACTTACCATTTCATAACCCCATCCCATATCATGCTTTTCCTGGGAACCAAGAACCACCAGTAGTTGAGTATTTTGAAATTTGTTGAATCCATGGGCATGAGCCAAGACAGTGCCCCATTATGCATAAATATTTGATAGTGCCAAATACAATACACTATGAGTTTTGTTCATCTACCACACATACTACTGACCAATGCAGAGCATTGGATGCACTTGCAGACAGTTTGGACTGTACAACATTCAAGGTGAATGAAAACCCTCAGGGACTGGGAAGAGGTTGAGGAGGTCGAGCCAGAGGAGAGTTTAGAGGAGGAAGAATTGGGAGGAAGAGGGCCAAGTAGATGTTGTAACTATTATGAGAAAGGTCACATGGCTAGAGATTTCCCTCATCCAAGGCGATCATGGTGCTCTCTATGCAGAACCGATGGGCATGCAACTAAAGACTTCCCAGAATTAATTGCAAAATGGGAAGATAGGGTATGAAAATGAGGAACTAACCTCATCATTTTAGAAATCAAGAGGGGTATTAAGGGAAAATTTACCAACCTCAATATCGTTACTCGAGGAGGAGCAAAGAGAGGAGTTGATGCTAGATGGTGGGACAATCATAAATCCTTACTCATATATTGGGACGATGTGAAGAAATCTATCAAATATAGGTTTCAGAACAAGGAGCAGCGAGAATCAGATATGCAGATAGATTTCCAAGTTGCACAACTATTCAGTGGAGAAGCTGATCCTAAATTGCATATCGAATAGTGCTTGACACAGTGGCAAGCAGTGGAAATACCCTCTCACTTATAGGTTCAGGTATTTCCCCACTCTCTAGGTCCAATCTCAAAATCTTGGTTCATACATGAGGAAACCATAAGACATACCAATGACTGGAAGACACTGGAAGCTCATTTTTGCAAAGACTTCTCATTTACAAACGCTTCAGAAATTGCCTTAGGAGCTATCTTAGTGCAACATGGAGATGGAAACATGGATCATCCTTTCTATTTTGCGAGTCAGAAGCTGTCACAAGTAGAGTGAAATTACCCAATGACAGAAAGGAGGGGCTTAGCTATGATTTATGCTTTGCATAAATTTAGACATTATCTGTTAGGCTCTCATTTCAAGTTTTTTACTGACCATTCCGCATCAAAATATCTAGTTAACAAACCTGTGTTGGAAGGGAGAATTTGTAGATGGTTGCTATTATTTCAGGAATTTTCTTTTGAAGTAATTGTTAAGCCTAGAAGATGCAACGTAGGACCTGATCACCTGTCTAGATTAGAGTCAGGGGAAAGTGGTAGAGAAGTTGACAATCAACTCCCAAATGCAGACTTGTTCCGGGTTGAGGCCATACTAGAGTACCTGGAGGACATATCAGTCTTCTTAAGTACAAGGGCCTACCCAGAAACATATTCCGCAACCCAGAAATACCATATGGTTGTTAGAGCATGGGATTATCAGTTGATTACAGAACAATTGTATAAATTGGGACTAGATAGTATCCTTAGAAGATGTGTCCTGGATCACGAAATACATGATATACTCTAGGAATTCCACAACAGAGTTGTGGGAGGTCACATAGGAGGGAAGGCCATTGCACAAAAAGTCTACAAGATGGACTTTGGTGGGAAACATTGTTTAAGGATGCAAAGGCATATGCTATATCGTGTGATATTTATCAAAGAGTAGGTAATCCATCACGACGAGATGATTTACCACTTCAACTAGTTCGATCTCTACAAGAATTTGAGAAGTGGTTAGTTGACTTCATCAGACCGATCAACCCCAAAACCAAGCATTCAAAGGCTAGGTACATCATCACTGCAACTGACTACCTTACGCATTGGGTTGAGGCAGAAGTTGTTTAGGACTGTTCGACCAATATTGTTGCTAGGTTCATTTTTGAGAATATTATCACTCAATTTGGATGTCCTAGGAGCCTAACCAGTGATCAGGGAGCTCATTTCATTAGTAGTACTATAACAAATCTTACATCAAAGTTTTTGATCCAACATCATAAAAGAATCCCTACCACCTCCAGGCCAATGAAACAATAGCAGCATTCAACAAGATTTTGGAGAGAGGGTTAACAGTGTATTACACAAATCAGGAAGACTAGGATGACTGAGTTCCAGTAGTGATATGGGATTATAGGAAAACCACAAAGAAACTCCACAGGTACATTCCATTCCAGCTGGTTTATGGGAAATAGGCAGTGGTGCTTACAAAATTCATCACTCCGAGTTTGTACATCACACAGATCACACATATGTCGGAAGAAGAATTAGTTGCACAGAGACTTATGGAGTTATAATAAATCGAAGAGACTGGGTTTTTAGCAGACTTCCATCAATTGGTTGAGAAAGAAAGGAAAAAATCTTGGCATGATAGGCACATTAGAACCAAATTATTTTCCCAAGGAGACAAGGTTCTACTTTATGATAGTAGGTACGAGAAGTATCCTAGCAAGTTGTGCATGCATTGGTTGGGACCATTTATAATTGAGGAGATATGGCCCTTAGAAGAAGTCAGACTTGTGTAATTGGATGGTATGTTGCGGCCAAGATGGGTGAATGGTGCTCGACTAAAACCCTATATGTCTTAGAACTTAGCTGAAAGGATTGTTTCTCTAGTCCGAAAGAGCATGTATAATAGTTAGATTTGATTTTTCTGATCTTTTTGTAAATTTAGTTAATAAAGTTGATGTGTGCAATGTTGTGGCATGAAATGTAGTTCATTTTTCGTTTAAGTGTTGGTTGATGCAGAATGACTGACTCAGCAACGCAACACCAAAATCTCAAATAACTCATTAACGACAGTCATTAATATGATGGGGACCCCCTTTGTGGTTAGAAGGGGAATGAATCTGAATATGATATGAGTCCATGTGACCAAACAAACCCAGTCTAGTCATAGCCTTTATTTCCATTACGGTGCCCCGTCTGAATTTAGTTAATCCATAAATCCGCAACACACAAAGATGCCATCGATATTCGCATCGAGATTCCCACTCGTCAAAAGGAAAGGTTTGAATCCAACCACATCCCTATCCAACTCGTACAGGTAAATGCCAATATCTCCCGATAGGATTTACCCCATTAACCCGTCCTGTCGAACAACTAGGATCCAAGTTGCATCCATCTGGTCATAATGAACAACAATTATTGCTAAAATTACCACTAATCCCAAGTATAAGGCTCTAAGAACTCACCATAGCACCCATCATTTTCATAAAGAACTTAGTAATTTTTGAATTCTAAAGAACGAGAAAGCCTGTGAAAGTGTGCAACCCTTAGTCATGACCCCTAGCCCTTAGTTAGTTGCATAAGTTGTGATAACTTAGAATCCATAATGCCGAGATCCACGGGAAGCCGAAGCGCCATGTATAAATATGCAGTACCAGACAAGCCCTAAGACCCCCAAGTCAAGGTCGTATGTGATCTCAAAGGGAAGATGGAGCAGGTCAAGCTACTTGATCTTGACTTAAGAGATCCATTCTTGTTCCCCAAGATGAACATAGACATCTTCAGGGATATGGATATAGATGAGCTAGGAAGCATGCAGTTCATGCCAAAACCAGAATTTATCAACCTCTTCAACTCAACAATCATGAACCTCAAATACCTACCATTATTTGGTACCATTGGTGAGGTTGCACACTGCACCAAATTCTTGATTAGCAGGGTGCAGGACCGAAGTCTCTGGTTGGATAGGAGGTATCCAATCCATGTTGAAGACACCCATCATCTTACTAGACTGTCCTTCGAAGGTGAGGATGTGTCAAAAGG